>CABHPP010116082.1:31664-43448 GCA_902168425.1 Peromyscus attwateri
TATATATATATATATATATATATATATATATATATATATATATATATTCTCTTCCTTGGAAGATCCTTTCTTTACCCCAAGTTCCTTAAACTTCTGTGGTTATACTGACAGTGGCACTAGTATTGAAGGCTCAAAAGGTAACATCCACATAGCATAGAATATATACAATATTTGCATTTTTGAGTCTGGATTATCCTACTGGGGATATTTTTTTCTTAACTCCATCAATTTATCTGTAGATTTTATGATTTCATTTTTAACATCTGAAAATATTTTATTGTATAAATGTACCATATTTTCATTATAAATTCATCTATTTGTGGACATGTAGGCTGTTCCCAATTTCTGGCTATTATGAACAGAGCAGTAATGAACATGATTGACAAAGTGTTTCTGTAGTAGGATGTGGAGTCCATTTGATATATGTCCAAAAGTAGTATAGCAGGATCTTAATTGAAGTAGATCTATTCTGAACTTCCTAAGAATCCACCACATTAATTTCCATAGTGGCTGTACAAGTTTGTACTCCTACCAGTAGTGAAAGGGTGTTTTCCATACCCCACATCCTCACCAGCATTAACTGTAAATTATTTTAATGATATTGCCAATTCTGACTGGTCTAAGATTAAATCTCAAAGTTGTTTTGATTTACATTTCACTGTTGTGTAAGGATGTTGAGAATTTCTTCAAATGTTTCTCAGAAATTTGTTTGTGTGTGTATTCTATCTTTTGTGAACTCTGTTTAGTTCTGTACACCATTTTAATTGGGTTAGTTGTTCTATATATATTATTTTTTGAGTACTTTATACATTCTGGATATTAGTCCTTGATCAGATGTATAGTTGGTAAAAATCTTTCCCATTCTGTACACTTCTGAATTTTACAAGTGATGGTTTCCTTTGCCATACAGAAGAGTTTCAGTTTCATGAGGTCTCACTTATTGTTTGTAGTGCCCATGCTATAGTCTCCTGTTCAGGAAGTGTTTTCCTGTGCCAATGAGTTCAAGAATATTTGCCAATTTATCTTCTATCTAATTCAGCATATCTGGCATTATGTTGAATTTCTTGATCCACTTAGAATTGAGATTTGTTCAGGTTGATAATTATGGATCTACTTGCATTCATCTGCATGAAGCCATCCAGTTTGAACAGCACCATTTGTTGAAGATGTTTCTTTTTATTCCAATGTTTATTTCTCTCTTCCTTATAAAAAAATCAGGTGTCCATAGGTGTATGGACTTATGTTTGGGTCTTCATTTCTACCAATCAACCCCTCTCTCATGTTAATACCACCTTATTTTGAATAGTATAGTACTATAATAAAACTTGATAATAGGTATAGTGCCACCTACAGCAGTTCTTTTAGTATTTCAATTAATTTACTTATCCTGGGTATTTGGTATTTCCATATTAAACTGGAAATTGTCCTTTCAAGTTACGTGAAGAATTGTGTTGTGATTTTGATGGGGGATGTATTGAATCTCTGTATCATTTTGGATAGTATGGTCATTTTTTACTATATTAAAATTACCGATCCATGAGCATGGGAGATCTTTCCATATTCTGATATCTTTTTCAATTTCTTTCTTCAATGTCTTAAAGTTTTTATTATGCAAATATTGCACTTACTTGGTTAATGTTACCCCATGATATTTTTTGAGGTTATTGTGAAAGATATTTCCCCTGTTTTTTTTTTTTTTTTCAATCATGTATCATCTGTATGTAGGAAGTCATAACATTTTGTGTGCTAAGTTTTTATCTTCTTTTTTTTCTGAATATGTTTATATACTAGAGAATTGTCCCAGTGGAGTTTTTAGGGTCATTTATGTATAAAATCATACCACCTGCAAATAAAGATACTTTTATTTCTTCCTTTCCAATTTGTATCCCTTTGATTTCCATCAGTTTTCTTACAACTCTTGTTAAGACTCCAAGTAGTATATCAAATAAGTATACAGAGAGTTGATATATTTTTCTTATTCCCAATTTCAGCAGAAAAGCTTTGGGTTTTTCTTCATTTGCGTTCACATTGGCTGTGAGCTTGCTATAAATTGCCTTTATTATGATGAGATATGCTCTAGTATCCTGAGTATCTCCAGAATATTTTTCATGAAGGGATGCTGGGTTTTGTCAATGTCTTTTCTCCTTCTAACAAAATGATAAGGTAGTTTTGTCTTTCAGTCTGTTTATGTGGTGTTTTACATTTATTGATAGCAAAAGTAATCAGTCTAGATTACCATCAACAGATGAATATATAATTAAAATAAGGTACATATACACAATGGAATTTAGTTCAGCATAAAAAGGAAAATAAAATCACAGGAAAATGCATGGATCTGGACAATATTACTTTGAAGCAATCCAGGCTCAGAAAGACAAATACTTCATGTTCTCTATCATATTTCATACATGGATCTTAGGTTTTAAATGTCAAATGAAAGTGGGTTTATTTCAGGTATATGGCAGGAGGCCCAGAAACTACAAAGGAGTCTATAACATGGGAAACAAAAGAGAGGCTTTAAGGCAGAGGGTGGAGAAAGTAGTGAAATATATGAGAAATGAATGCAGAAGCAGGAATGAATGAAACCGTATGATCCAGTATGAAAGGGGTAGCAGGGATATGGCAAGAAAAAGATGGGTCTAAGCACTTAAAATATTTTTCTTGTCTTTGTTTTCTCCATGTTGGATTTGCATAGCATTTACTCTGCATTTATTAAAATAGGGACTGGGGGACATGGCTCACTGTGCAACATGCTTGCTTTACAAGTCTCAGGACCTAAGTTTAGAACACCAGCAACCATTTCCAAGTGGTGCACTGCAGCAGATACCAGGGAGTGAAGACTCAACGATTCTTAAATCTTGTTTTTCAGTCAATCTGGCTGAAACCTTCAGTTCCAGGTTCAGTGAGACACTGTCAAACCGTAAGGTGGATAATGATTGAGGAAGATACCTAAGCTCAACACCTATCCCATATCATAGTTGCTTGTGCATGCACATGCACTTGTACATATATGTTAACACAATTGAATATACTCCTCATGCAGAAACATAATAAATAATCAAACATAAATCTGAAAACATTGTTAGGCATACATTCCTAAAAACTATCAAATATGAAATTGAAAAAAAATGTTTTTATGGGTCGATTTACTATATGAGTTTGTTAACATATTGATTCAAGTCATCTAAATGAGATGTGCTTGATTGTTGTATGACTATCATTGAGGAAATGTAAACAAATATGTATTTACCCCAGTGGGATACTGAAGATGTTCTGAAGAAACTATTTCAAATTTCTTATAGTAAACTAGTGAGTTTATTGAAGGTACATAGGTGAGTCATTAGGGACAGTAACATGAATGACACAAAGGGAACTGCATGAACTAAAAAACCAACTCCATCATAGGTGATAATTCAGGAAAATCTATATCCCTAGATCTTTTTGCACAAATTGAAGGCAACCACACTGTCTCTTCTCTCTGACACTGTTATTACTTATGTAGCCTTGAAAGGGTCCTTGAATTTTTTTTATGTTTTAGGGACTTACAGAGATATGTAAGTTTCATTTATTTCCTGGGTCTCAAGAAGTTCCCTACTCCACAAAGAACATATTGTTTATCTCAATTGAAATAGCTACACAAAACTGACTGATCAGTCATATAAACATACCTTTAATATTTCATTTTTGTGTAGCATTTTTCTCTTATCTAGCATAACACATGACTTTTCCTTGCTAATTTTGCAATTATATTTAGGCAGTGTCTATTTACAAACCATTTGAAGAGCTTCCAGTATTGTTATCCCTCTTTCACTTTATGTAAATCTGAAAACAGATAAATAAAAGTTTATATAAATAATTCTATTTGATACAGTTAAAAAATGAGAAGACAGAATTCAATCTAAATCATTTGCTATGATTTGTTATTTACTCCTGAGTTAAATTCCAACTTTTTTTTATAACAGTCTGCATCATATAACCACTTATATATTAATTTTCTTATATTTGATGTCTACCTTTAATCAAAGCCCCTTGACTTGCACACCTTTCCTGTTTTCTTCTGATACAAGGTCTCTGAGTAACAATAGGCTAGCCTAAAACTCATGATACTTCTCTCTCTCCCATTAGGAATTCGAAGATTACACATATGCACTGACGGTCCTAATTATCTTGTGCACATTTCTATTCAACATGAATTTTTTAATTTAATTTTTATACATTCTTCAAAATTTTCATACATAAATATAATGAACCTTTATCATACCCACATCTCCCTCCCTCTTTTTAAATGAATACCTCCCTCCAAAATTCCAAGACTCTAACCTCTAACCTGATATCAAATTTCCAAGAATCCAGTCTCCCAGAGATTACAGAATAAAAGCAACAGATTCTGATCAGGCACCTGGAAGTTTCAAAAAGAGGCAACAGACCATGTACTTTCGAAAAGAGCTTATCTAGGGAAATCTGCTAATATCCTTATTCTGCCCATAGGGAAAACTTTGTGCCATTTTTCTATCCTTAGCTAAGAAAAAAATCTTAAAGCATGTAATCTCCATTCGCTCAAACTCTTGTCACTGTGTTAGTGGGTCCTGCGTCCTGATCATTGTGTAGCAGGGACCTTGAGATGCCACTTCTCGGATTAAATAATGCCTACTCTATCTTTTGAGGTCAATCTAAGTTATTGTTCTTAATTTCTACCAACAAATTTAACTCTTACCTTTGTTGATGAATGTAGGCAAGGGCTTCCTGGTATATTTACAGCCCCACGGGACTGCTTCTTAGCCAGACTTATATCTTCTGTCTTAGCTGCTATTTCTCATCTTTCCTTAACCTTCCAGAAGTACTCTGCCTTCAGAGCTCTCTATGGCTAAATGGCATTCCACACTGAGATCTCTTCCCATCTGGGGCTGTGGTTTCTAGCGGCCTCATTTTTATATGAGGAGAGCAAGAGTTTTGTTCGGATATGTTAAGACTCATTATTGGCATGAGTGGTAAATTCTCTTCTGCTTATCTCCTAACTCAACCTCCAACACTTGAAAAGAGCATTGTTGGCATTTCCAGAGCAAAAATCAACACTAGCCACTCTCCTGCTCTGAAAACAAGTAGGTATCGAGCCTGTCAATACCCAAAGGTATCCTGGAACTTCAAGTCCTTTTCAGGCCCAGAGTATAGTTTATTATTCTCACCAGTACCTTTAGGAACACCCGAGAAACTCCTGGAAACATTGATCTAGCACAATTTGTATGTCTGGGAGGTGTCCCAAAGTGGGAAACTAGCCTGACCCATTTAAACCTACAAAATGGTCAATCACCCTTCTATGCTCAAAGAAAAGCCTTTGCTTGTATATTGATGGAAGTATGAAGGCAACTCCGCATAGTTAAAAGGGAGGTTTATTTTGTGGGTTAAGTTACAAGTAAAGGGATAGGTTACAGGGTCCGGGAAAGATGTAGTGCAGTCCAGCAGTATTCTCTGGAGAATTCTGCTCAGTCTACCTCCAGCATCCAGGATCCAGGAACCAAGACAGCCTGAACATCCAGACCTCAGGTCTTAAGGGCTCCTGCCTCAGCCCCACCTCATAAGCATGACAGTCACCTGAAGCCTCAATGGGGGTAGTACTTCCAGGTCAAATCTGGAACAGCTACCCACTACACTTGTCTTCCACAAAATTTCAGACAACTGGGCTGCAAATCATTTCTTAAAGCATCCCATGAATTCTAATTTTCTATTCAAATCTGACTTCAATATCCAGTTCACAACCCAAACTACTGGTTTGAATTTCTTATGCTGCACCACACTGTTCTTTGGAACTTTGATTTTTCTCCAATAAAATGACAAATGGTCAGAGGTTTCCTATTTTTAGGCCTTCTTTCATTTTTGCTCCTGTCCTTCCCTTCGTATCTCAGACTCCACTAACCAGGCCATATTAGCTTTGAGCTTCTAAACCTAATTATCCAGACTTTCTCTTGGATCCTGATCCTACAGATGAGTCCCCTCCCTATCAAACTTCACCTTAAGCTTCCTCTACATTAACTCTCTCTCTGCACCTGTGGATTCTCTTTCTTCTGTTCTGTCTCCTTTCTTTTCCACTGGTCTACTTAAATGTTTTTTCTCAGTTGCAAAATATATCTCCTATCCTAATCACTTACCCTCACCATCCCTTCTCTGCTCCTCGTTCCCTTCAATCTACCAACCCTTTTTCATTCCTCCATTCTTTTTTTTTGTTTGTTTTTTTCTATACAGGGTTTCTCCGTGTAGCTTTGCACCTTTCCTGGAACTCACTTGGTAGCCCAGGCTGGCCTCGAACTCACAGAGATCCGCCTACCTCTGCCTCCCGAGTGCTGGGATTAAAGGCGTGTGCCACCACCGCCAACTTTCCTCCATTCTTTACCATTCCCTCTATCCCCACATTATATTATTCCTTAACCTCAGCCTCAGGCTACCCTACTATATGCATTTCTGCAGTCCAAACTCTCACACCAGTCCTAGACACTGCCTTTCTACATACATCATCCCTCCCCATTGGCCTTGTCCCTCCAATCTACCAACCACTCTCTTCCTTCTGCCCTTGATTCTACTTCTTCTCCTCTATTCACTAATCACATAGCCCATCCTTTCATTTTCCCCTCACAAACTTACGGTTTTGGAAATTCTCATCCATGTTCAGGTTTTTTGAATGGCTGACATCTTCCAAATAGAGGAATGACTGCAGTTTTTCCAAAACCCCTGTAAATTTAAAAATGATATTTTTGTTATGTTTTGATTTTTCAAGGCAGGATTTCTGGAACTCTCTGATCAAGGTAGCCCCAGCTGTCCTGGAACTTTCTCTGGAGACTATAGTGGCCTCTAACTCACAAACCCACCTGTCTTTGCCTCCCTAGTGCTAGGATTAAAGGCTTGAACCAACGCCAATTGGCCTAAAAAGGAATTTTTATGGTTTACACAGCCTGTTATTTACTCTGGTAAGATTCCTACTGTGTTCTGATTTCCATTCTCACACCCAATGAAACATGCCATGTCTGTCAGTCAGCTACTCAATATGTTGACAGTTTATATCAACAAAACTGAACAATCCCAATGGAAAGGATGCTGCTCTCTGATAGGAACCCAACTGGAATTATCAAACAAACCAGCCTAGTGATAGACACAGGAGAGACCATGTGATCTCCTGTCTCCTAATATGAATATAAAATACCAGCTACTGCCTAGTTAAATATTACAAAATTAGGGAAATCACCTAGGAAATCAATGTAATCCCCTCTCTTTTCATGACCTTGCAGTGCCAATTAATAAATATACTCAAGACCCTAGTGTCTTTAAGGGCCAGCTCTTCATTCACATTTAATTTATCTCTTAGTCATCCCTGATAATTGTAAAAGTACTTCAAATATTCAAACCAGGTTCCAAGAGACCTCATATGCACCTTTTGAATCTGATATTCAAGGCTTTTAGTAATATGGAGGAGAAATCCAAATAGGAAAAGGAGACATATCTTAAAATTAAATACAAATTGCTGGCATCCCAACAAAAGACAAGTCAGCCTATGTCATCAGGCTTCCAGCACCCCCAAATATCTCCTGAGGAATGTGCTATGGTAGAGTGAATCATTTAGCAGTTCTCTAGTCCCAGGCCTTCCTCCAAGCTCTGTCCCAGCTGCAGACAAAGGGGACAATGGAAAATGAACTGTCTTCAGGAGATATATCACTCCTGGTAGGAGTCCATTGATTTCTAAGTCTCACAAAGCATGCTGTTACTCATGGAATGAGGAGGACTGTAGATGTAACCTACCGCCTTATTAAATAAGAAACACAGAGCCAATGTAAAGGTGAAAGCCCAAGAGGTCAGAGCCAGAAGCTTACCCGCTTTCCGCTAGCTAGCTTCTTCCGCCAAGAGAGCTCTCCGAAAAGGGAGCTACTTCCTGTGCGTCTGATTTATAAAGAGTTCTGGTTCTTCCTTCTCATTGGTTATAAACACAACTACGTGGCTGTCTCGTCACTGCCTCTCTGTCCAGACCTCCCACGTTTTCTATGGTTGGTATTGAGATCAAGGGCGTGTGTCTCCAATGCTAGCTGTATCCTTGAACACACAGAGATCCACCTAGCTCTGCTTACCAAGTGCTGGGATTAAAGGCGTGCACCACCACCGCCCTGGCTTTAGCTATGGCTTGCTAATAGCTCTGACCCCTAAGCAACTTTATTTATTAACATACAAATAAAATCACAATTCAGTACAAATAGAATACCACTATATTTCCCCTTTCTAATTTAATAAAAAGAAAAAAAGAAAGTTGTAACTAATATAAGAAAAACTATATACAAAAGTACAATAACTATATACAATATATACAAGTGATGAAAACCTAAACAATGTCTAGTCCATTTGTATTTGACAAATTCAGAGAAAATAATTCCATTATTTATCCTATTTTGGTAAGTCCAAAATGTACCTAATTCCTTTCTATCCTAACTAATCTTTAACTATAATTAATTAATCTTTAGCTATGACTAATTAAACTTTGACTATAACTAATCTTCAACTCCCTCAGAGACCCAAGAAGGAAATAATATTACCTAACAAAAATAAAAACAGGAAGTGCATGTAAGCAGCTTCCAAAAAAATTGTGAGTTGACAGAAACAGCCAGCCGCCTGGACAGTCACCTGAGGTTTCTCCGCAGTGTTGGGGCATCATCTTCAGCCTATAGGCTTAGCGTATCTGACAGACTCATTTGTGAAGTAGGATGTACACAAGTTCAACAGTTCAACCTCACCTTGGGTGAGAGCAGTCCATGTACCAGAAATACCTGAATTCCACTAGTGTCATGTCCTGATTCAGGATTTTAAACTCTGGAAATTGTTGATGGTTTTTTAATTCAGCTGTCCATTCTTCTTGACTGTGTATGTATGGCTTCATCTCAGCATCCCGTTCTTCTCCACATCCCTCTATTAAATGACAGTCTGCTATTGAGAGGCGTGAGCTTAGTTACTCTTCAAGAATAACTGTTTCAGCTGCTGTTCCATTGCACATCAGAAGCCATCGGCCCACTGCCTGTTCAGCTGCCTTCGAAGGAAAGGGCACTGTACCTTTTCCGGATTGCAAAGGCCACTTCAGGGATGGTGCCATATTGTCCTGGCCTCAGGAGATGCCTTTTGATAAAGCCATAACCACACTTACTTTGGCAAGAATCAGTAGTCCTTTGTTTCACATCTGTCCATTTTGTCCTGTTGTCAGCAGTAGATTCGAGGATACTTTGTTGTCCAGTGGCTAACATTTGCCACAATGAAAGTTAACTCCATATGCAGTTTCTTCAATGCCCATGTTCTCTCTGAAGTAGATTGGTACTGCCAGGAGCCGACATGTCTCATAGTCATAACAAAAAAGAAAAATTTTCTAAGTTATTAAAACATTTTAAATGCCATATTCTGTAGATCTCTGAAGGGTTTGAAGATGACCTGTCTATCTAAAATATATCTGCTCAATTTTGAAAATATACCTAATATGACTACAAGTTCTATTGTAATGTCTAACTGCTAACTTTCATTTCTTTATATCCTAATAGTTGGTAATAACATTCAAGAATCAACAATTTGCATTACATTGTTAAATGAACGGTATAAGTACAATTAGAAATATACATATAGCATTTCCTAACAATATCAATTTCAATATATATAATTTGTATACAATATAAAACAATCCAATCCAATGTAAAGTATTTAAAACTAATAATTGTCTTTTTCTTTTTCTTCTTTTTCTTTTTCTTTTTTTTTTTTTCTTTTTAATAACAGAGGACTGGTTTTATCAGTCCGTCCCACATTTTTAGAGATGGGAAATCCCAGGATAACTGGGGTAGTGCCTGGCTATCTATTTCTGGGATTCTATCTTCTTGCTCCCAAAATTTTCAGAACTCCTCCTCCCATTCTTCTGTAGCTGTTTTTTTCTCTGGCTCCCGCCAAGCCCTCGCAGTCCCACAGCCCACTTATAAAATAATCACACAGACTCTTATATTATTTAAACTGTTTGGCCTAATGGCTCAGGCTTCTAGCTATCCAGTTCTTACATCTTAAATTAACCCCTTTCTATTACTCTATAAGTTGCCACGTGGCTCATGGCTTACCAGTATCTTAACATGTTGTTTGTCATCACAGCGGCTGGCAGTGTCTCTCTGCCTCAGCCTTCCACTTCCCAGAATCTTCTTCTCTCCTTGTCCCACCTATACTTCCTGCCTGGCTACTGGCCAATCAGCATTTTATTTATACAGAGCGATATCCACAGCATTCATCATGAATATAGAGGTGCCTATACAAAAACCAAAGATGACCTCAGCATTCTACTGATCATTTGGAAAACTAACACTCTTTGCCTTCTTTATATTTTTTCTCTCTTTTCAAACTCTACTTTCAGGATAGGATCTTCTAAAACATGTGGGGACAGTCATTTCTTCTCCCCTGCAGTGGATAAAGAAAATGAGACAACCCACGTCCAAACATTAGACAAAGCCAGGGAAACCCTGCCAAAGAGGCAGAAGAGTGATTGTGATTGTGGGAGCCAGGGGCACCAAGGACATCAGCACAACAGGTCCCACAGAACCAACTAAACTCTGTGAGCACATGGGATGCTCTGAAGCATCAACAATAATGGAATCCAAATGGATCCTCTTTAGATCCTCTGCAAACATGCAGTAGTTATTTAGCTTGAGGATTTTGTGGTATTCCTAACAGTGGGATTGGAGGTGTCTCTGAATATTTTGCTTTCTCTTGGGACTCCTCTCCTCCAATTGGGTTGTCTCATCCAGCATTGATATGAGGGTTTGTACCTAGTCTTATCGCATTTTGTTATGCCATGTTCAGTTGATATCAGTAGGAGGCCTGCTCTTTTCTTGAGGGAAAAGTAGGCAAGAGAGAAGGTAGAAGGAAGCAGCTAGAAAGAGTAGAGGGAGGGGAGCCTGCAGTATAGATGTACTGTATGAGAGAAGAGTAAATAAAAGAAAAAAAAAGGAAAATAAAAAAAAGTGTTATTCATCAGTGTCAGGGACAAGGACAGAACCTCTAGTTAGTGGAAAAGTACAGACCCCCATAAGACAGGGAACTAGATCATCTTACAGTCAGGCTGCTTAGCTACAGGACATTGAATAGAGCCCTTGACCTTTTCACCCTGTAAACATCCTGCTAGTTTGCCCCACCTTATGCAGATAACAGCCTCTTGCTCCCCCCACCCTGCAGGAACTATATAAACCCTCCTGGAGAAAAATAAAGTTGCACCTTGATCAGAAATCTTGACTTGGTGTATTTCCTTTGTGTCTCCTGTCCCTAATCATTCCGTCCCTAGGGTGGTTGAGAACCCGTTGAAGCCCTGCAGGTCGGGGCACATCAGCTAGGAGAATAAAAAGGACATCAACATCAAAGACTCCAATCTGAGTAAAATATTAAGACTATATCATTATTTGATAGGTGAAAAAAAAAATAAACCACATAAACAATGGTAAAAAAAAAGACTATATCAAGCTATTTCTAACTACTAAACTAGAAAATTAGAGGCAGTTAACTTTCTCACATCATATGAGAGAGAGAGAGCACATTCATGTGAACTCTAAAAATGCTAAAGGAACCTTTTAATCCCAGCATTCAGGAGGCAAAGATAGGTGGATCTCTGAGTTCAAGGACATCCTAGTCTATAAAGCAACTACCAGGACAGCCAGAATGTCACAGAGAAACTCTGTCTCAAAAAATCAATAAGTAATAATAATAATTATTAAAAATAAAATTAAAATGCTTAATGATACTAATTTTCAA
>CABHPP010116083.1:0-23989 GCA_902168425.1 Peromyscus attwateri
AAACTGCCACACTGAAGGGAATGCCAGAGATACAGCTCTGTGCTCTCGGTGAAGAGAGGCTGGGAATTCAAAAGAAATGGTCCCAAAGCCAGCCTTTGCCCTTCCCATCAGCCCAGGCCAGAAACTCATTCTTTTTCTAATTTTTTTAAATTGAGTTTCCTGCATGTATAGAAGGGTTTCTGGTTTCTTTCTCCTCACCCTCTTTTGTTTCCCTCTCCTGATGATCACAGCCCCCCCCCCCCCCCCCCCCCACACACACACCACCAATTCCTTTCCAAGATTCCTGTTTGGGCTTTGCTTCCTGACCTACTTAGTTTAGCCAGACTTCTGTGTAACCATTGGGCTGTAGAAATCCCATTTCCTTGTGTCTCTCATTGTCTTATCTTAGAAGTTACTTCCCAATATTGACAGATAATGAATTGATACTTTTATGATGATCCAGATATGAAACTTTCCCAAGTAATTTATAAAAGTTCATGGTCTTTCTTGATTGGAAATGATATTACTTTCTCATCAAATTTCTACGCTTAAATTCCTTTATCATAGCAGTTACTCCAGCGTCTTTTGGTAGAAAACAGGCTAATGTTTCTTTCTCTTTCTCTCTCTCTTTTGAAATTTTGGGTTCCAGTGGCTGTTCGGTGGTCATTCTCCATCCATAGGACTGTCCCCCTCCTCTGCTGTGGAGTTGGTGCCCCTTTTCCCACATGTCTGCCCTTCTGCTCTGCCACCTCCTGTTGGGAAAAGCTGGATAGATAAGCGGATGCCTAATTACAAGGTAAAAGTGCAAGTGATTTAATTGGATAAGTGGATTTTTAATTGATAAGTTCCTGGTATCACCATGTTACCAGAAAACATTATGCATTTTCTAATTGTAATAGATTGACTATTTGAGTACAGAGAGGGCTCATTAAGAGCCAGACTGACCTGTTCAGAGACATCAGCAGATAGGGATACTTTTGTTATAATTCAAACGCTTGGGTTCTGTTGAAAAAGCAACCATTTCTGAATCAGAATTTTTTTCAGCTTTAAAATCTTAAATTCACTCTTAAATATTATATAATACAAGTTTTACATTTTGAAAAGGACTTTTTCCTCATGATTCCTACTTTGTTTTTTCTCCTTTCTGATGGTTTGTGAACTCAAGTGTCCTGAGTATCTTTTCTTTACTTGAATATGAAAGATGGAGTAACATATTAACTTGTTCTACCTCACCAGTGGTGATCTCACTGGGTGATTCTCCAGTTTGTCTCCTGGCTGTTGCGCTGAACTGGCTAAGATAGGCTGACAGCTGAAGATTAGTCCAGTCTCAGCTAGAGGTCTTTTCTTACAGCAACTCCTTTCCTTAACTTTTAGATCCACACTTTTATGGCATGCCCAGTAGTATAACACCCACCATTTGACCAGTGAACAATAGCATATACCTGTATCTTCCACCAAGTGTTTTATTTTTAAATGTTTTGTTCACCTTTACTTTGGACAGATCTTTTTAAATAATTCCTTTGCTCTGGACTCAACATGGATATATCCCGAGGAATCAGGACTCTTCCACAGCCATGAAAAACCTCATTTTCTGGCAAACCAAGTAACTCCGTCTCTGTCTAGGCCAGCTCCTGCCTCCAGGCCTCTTCCCACTGTGGTATTAGCAGCTCAACCAATACCAGGTCAGTCTCCAAATAACAGTGATAATGTGACTTTTGTGCCTGTCTGGGTTAGTCATAAGTCAGCTTGAAAACGAAGTGTCATTTTCATGACACAATTCTTTTAGCAAATTCTCTTATGACGTATTGCACAGTGGGAATCTTTTTTAAAATTTGAGTCGGGTTACTCTTCTTTAGCTATAGGGTCGATCTTGAAGATGAGGAGACAGCAGAGGGATTTGTACAGGATAATATTGGCAAGGCTCTGTGTTTATAACTGGACCATGTTTTCTGCTACTGGTTAGCAAGGACACCAGGTGAACAATAGTCATTGGTTAACAGTGTTTCTTGTCTAGGGAGCTGCATGCAAGGATGCTTGTGGGTCTGCAGGGCACAGGTACATGCATAGTTTTTGTGAATTTTGCATTATCAGTGGAGGTGATGGTGGAGATGGATTATAAAACACTCTATTTGGAAGATGGGCTTTGTTCTATCTTTAGAATCAAGTGACCCAAGAGAACATTTGTCCTGTAAAATAACCCCCTCCCAAAACAATCCTCGGATGAAACATTGCATAATAAACGTGTATTGTAACAGGAGAATAAAATCATCTTATGAATTTTTAAATTGATTTTTTAAAATCACCTTAACATATGATCATATTACAAAAGCAAATGTTGCCAGTGCCAAAATTGTCTTGCAGCCCCTTCCATTATGGAATATTTTATGACTGCAGAATTACATTATCTTCCTGTAATTTCCTACCTACCAAGCTTATCTCAATATGTGGCTCTAAAATTTAGTAATAAGGAGCTGCTCCTGTGGATACCAGCACCGGGGTGGGGGATGCATTTACTTTATTCCTTGTTTGCCTGCATATTTATTCCAATTTGCAAGGACTCTTGTTTAGCAATAACTCAGGAAGAACAAGACAACAAGTCCGGCAGGCTTTTGTGATTCTCGACTGAAAAGTGCCTTTGTTCTTGTCATTATGCATTGCGGACTGATTGAGAGCTGACCAAACATCAGGTGTACACATGTTTATAACATCGCATACCACAATGTTCATGTTTCTATTTGCACTGATAGTCGTGGAAGATAATTTGATGACACATATCATATTCTATGAGGGCTTCATGACTTTCAGTGGCTCTTGGAAGAACGATATTTCTTAACACACAGATGAAGTTGACCAGATCACCTGCAGGTTTAGTTTTGAAGGCTACCTGATTAACAAATCCTTTGGGTGGAGTTCTTCCTTAGCATTAGTGGCAGAAGGCCACACATTTTTCAGATGCCTCAGTCCTCCCAGGAAGCATAGCCTGTGGACACCCTAATGTTCACTGGGAAGCCGATAACTTCTCAGGTTGCCTACTTACTGCAACGCAGCACATATCTCATGCTCTGTTCGAATGGCATTCATTAATTTCACCTTCTGATTTGGGGACTGGTAATCTTTAAAGGATGAAATGATACTTGTTATAAACATAATGTTCTAGCAATCTTTCATTCAAACCTTGCCTGCCATTAGTCAAATCTTCGCTTTTTATACCTTCCCTGGCTTTTCTTTTTTGTTTTTTGACCTTTTGCTTTACCAGTGAAGGTAACACTTGAAGCTTGCTTGTCTTGGGGAGAAATGTTGACCTGTCTCCCGAGGTGACTAACCATCAGATACATCTGCTTGACACGGGAGTTCCTAAGTAGCATCAGTAAACTTTGACTTTTGATGAGTTTCGGAATTCTCAGAAATCATTCACCTTTGAAAAGGATGAATGAATGCCAGAAGAACATCTACGCAAGGGGTTGTTTGTGTGTTGCTAGTTGACTCACAAAGCACTTAGGAGGGGAGCAAGGAAAAGTGAGAGGTAGAGTTAATCCTCAAAATAGTTAATTTAAAATAGATCACTTCAATTTTACCATAAAAAGCTAGAAATTATGCCTTTATTAAAACACTTATCTGTAAATTATCAGATACGTTGCTATTAAAACAGTTATATTTTATATCTTATGGGTGAATAATTTTGCATATCGTATTTAATTTTTACTACAATTTATATTATACAAATATACATGAGTATGACCATGTACACTTTTATACAAGCACATAATATAAAATACATCATAAATATACTATATGATTGACATATCATATTGATGAACTTTGCTATACATTTTTTCTATTCAGAATTCAGTGACCTTAGAATCAGATATATTTTATTGATTTCTTTCAAATTAATCAAAGAAACATAATTAGAATTTCCAGAGAACAGGAAAAGTGAGTTTTAAGCTCTCATTTTAAACAGTGCCAGTGAGCTAAGACTTTCTTTTCTTGCCTGGATGGTGGTTTTCATGTAATTTTATTCTCTAAGTGCTGTTCACTCATGCTTTGACATTTGAGGGACAGTGGAAGGTTATATACCATGAACTCACGCGATGCAAGCCTAGCAAGCAGTTTGAGTAACTGTGCTATTGGCTGCCTTGGTAGAGGTCACTATGGGTGGAGTGCTGGGTGAGGAACTCTAAGGCTTGGGTTAATGTCACATCTCCTTCACTTATGCTGACTAAGAGTTAACTGCAAGTTCAGGGGCTCGGGTCATGCGAGCTCAACTTGACTGAGCTTGGAAAGTCATCTATAGTTTAATGTACTACAAAGGGTTTCATTTTTTAGGTAAACTGGGTTCATGCACAATTGTTCTACTCCGAGCTAGAAGCAGCCTTGGCCATCTCAAATGTGGGAAGTTATGATTGATGCTGGTCTCCTTTTCTTCACTCACCAGGCAAGCCATCTACAAGGAAGTGGGCAGGCACAGCACCATGAGAGCTGGGCTAAGCAGTCTAGCGGGAAATGGGAAACAGAAGTTCACAATCATGTGATGTAGTTACAAATGATTGAGGACCCTGAGGGAAGTCCTCAGGTGATATCTCAGGGCGGGAAGAGGAATAGAATGCTAAGCCAAGCAGTAGATACAATGTATGCAAGAAACTGCAGGCAATTAAATGAGGCTGGACCACTGTAGGAGTCAGTGGGGAGCCTAGATGGGATAGTAGGTACTAGGCTTCCACCTTCTTCAGCCAGAGATATCCTGAGGGCTCACACTTTGTAAATGTTGTGAGATTTTATGCTATTTTCCCAATCTGATGGCTCCACAGCTCCTCTAGGAAAGCAGGGATTTATCCTGGGAAGCTGAGGAGCATCAGGAGGCCTATTATCTTTTCACTGGCCAGTGGGTCCAGGATGTAAAGACATAGAGTCACAACTGTGGAAAGCAAGGACTATGTTAATAACTAAGTGGCTAATAAGGAAGTCGTTCCTAATGATGGTGTTAATGGGCCGAACTGAGAAGTAATCCAAGACTCCTTCATTCCCAGCCATCAGCGGCTGATTCAGAGTAGGAAGCAGGCAGGCAAGAAAGTGTCAGTGGCCAGCATGGTCCTCCTAGTCAGGAGCTTCAGGATGCATCCGCTTCATCTCTCCATCAGTCCTCTTCCTCCATAGAGTATGTGAGTCTCTGGAATGAGGCAGCATGTCAGGACACTCGTCAGAAATGAAAGAGCTGAGAGCAGTGTGAAGAGATAATTGGGTCACTTACCTTCTGGTAGAGACACACAAAATAAACAGTGCCTTGAGGGAAACTGGGGGTCTGTGTAAGAGCCGTCTGTATGGTGTTAGCCATTAGCCTGAGATCGGAAAGCCTGAGTCTACTAAACTTGTGCTGGGGAACACAAATGTATAATAGCCAAAACGGTTGTGCCATCTCAGCTTCAGATGGGGAAGGAAATAAAAGCCCAGGTGTGCGGCAAAGAGCATTCTGCTCAGATTCTTTTGATCCCAGAGATGCAGAAGAAGGGCTTTACATAGGACCTGGTCACCCTTTTGGGCAAAGCAAATTTTAATACAATTTAGCAGGCATAAATAAATAAATAAGTAACCACAGAAGATCAGAAAGGGGTGCAATAAAAAATGGGCTGCCTCTGGGGAGAGACTGTCAGAAAAAATGAGAAAGGAGCACCAGGGCAATTCCGAAACACAGTGATTAAAATCAGTTAGGATAAGATCCAATTGAAGACAGTCTGCACACTTTCCTCAGTGTGCCACCGTGACTCTGTAAAGCAGCCTGTATTCAGAGAAGGTGATGGGCATGGACGATGTCAAAAGGAAGGTGACGGGCATGGACAATGTCAAAAGGAATGTGATGGGCATGGATGATGTCAAAAGGAAGGTGATGGACATGGACGATGTCAAAAGGAATGTAATGGGCCTGGACAATATCAAAAGGAAGGTGATGGGCATGGATGATGTCAAAAGTCGAAGCAGGGATCCTGACGCTCTGACTTCCTGTAAACAAATGAGAAGTATGGTGTTAAATGTGACGAGAAGGGCATCTCTGCTCACTGAGGCCTGGTTTATTAGTTACTTTTCTCATTGTTGCGATCTAATGCCTGAGAAGAAGCAACTTAGGGGGAAGGGTGTGTATCTGGGCTTACAGTTTTTCTTTTATGGGGGGGGGGGGGGGGGGAGTACATTCCATCATGGAGGCGAACACCTGAGCCTCGCGGTCATTTCACATGCAAACCACAGTGAAGACACCATATGAAAGAGCTGAGAAATGGACACGGCATCCCACACGGTGAGATCTGGTCTTCATGTTGGGAAAAGTTAAGAGAGTAGGAGTTAAAGAAAGTGCTATGTCTCACCAAAAGGTCATGTTGGTACCCAGGGGAGGAAGGACCCTCCTAGAGAAGCATGGGGTGGGTGACATGAAAGCCACCTCTGTCACGATGGCTGCCACCACTCTGCTCACAGCCAGTTTCATTTTTCTTGTCCTCTTGTTGTTGTTTTGTTATACACTCAGGTTGTTTAAAAGCACAATGTCTGTCTTTCAAAATGAAGTTTAGCATATTTTGTGCTTTATATTTTCTATATGATTTTTGGCACTTTGATTTGTATTTTCCTTTTATTCTGTGTTGCTGTTTCTAGTCTGGGGGCATTTATGTTTTTGTTTACTTTTTAGTGTAGGATGACTTGGAGTATGTCATATGGATCTCCAAGCAATTACCAAATGAGATTTTTAAGAAATCTGACTTGAGCTTATGTTTTCTCGATTTCAAGTTATGAGACCACAGTTACCTTAGAACCCTTCTGTGTAACATTTGGAAAAGTTCACACTGCGTAGTTTTATTATTTTCATTTTAACTTCCTCTACAAAGAAACAAATCTATAACAAGAACTCAGAATGAGGAAGTCAGGCTTCAGAATATTTGCGAACATCAGCATTGGTGGTTAATCACAGTGGATACACATGAACATTTACAGTTTGGTCACAGGAGTGAGTGAAAAGTTCTAAGCTATATTCCTTCCTATAAGGGAAATGCAAAAGCTCAGATTGTGCTGCCAGAAACCCCCAAACTCACAACTCATTACAAGTTTTCCTAAGACTGAAGCTGGACCAAGCCCCTGCCCACTATACAGGTAATACAGGAAAGGTATGTGGTGTGCACCTTCTATGTTATAGGAATATAGGATGGCCAGAAGTGGGGGCACATATATTGAAAGAGATGGTCAGATACCCTAGAACTCAAAGCTCTGTGGAAAAGTCACTGTTAAGGGAATTCGATGCCTATGCAGGCAACCATGACAGTAGGAGCCAAGTCCAGGTTAACTCCTGATGTACTGACTCTGCCTCCCATGCTGACAGCCTGACACAAGAAGTGCTGTGATGCTCCTCAGGAGGAAGTCCAATGCATGGCATTGTCTACTGTCCTACTTCTGAACGCTAGCATTTTGTAAAAGCATTACAAGAAGTGCAAACCAAGCAAGCAATTCATCCATCAGGAGACAAGACAATCAGCAGAACCAGAGACCTGCACCCTGGAACTCTCAGCACAATGCTGATTAACATAATAATGACCTGAAGGAGGGAAGAGGTGTAGGATTTCCTCAGAGAAATGGAATTAAAGTCATGGAACTATTAAGAAGAATATAACATCCAAGATGGAAAGAGACTTTGATGGGCTCACGAGTCGATGGGATGAAGCCAAGGAAAGAGTTTAAAGCTAGAACAATAGAAACTTTGGGAATTGTATTTCGGAGAGAACGCAAGTGGAGAAATGGAGCCTGCATCCTCAGAGCTGTGAGATAGCATCAGATGGTTAACATACGTGTGATTGAAGTTCTAGAAGAACACATGGCATGGAAAGCATTTGGAGAGACGCTGATCAAAGGGGATACAAAAATAAACAGTGTTGTCAAACTGCAGACTCAAGAAGTTCAGCCAGCTCCCCTGGAAAAGAGCAAAGCTGAAAACAAGCAGGAGCTGAGCACCCGGCAAGTCAGAGTCAGACGTGTAAGGCAACGACTACAAGCAAATCTTGAAGGTGGGAAAAGACACATTACACAAACAGGAACAAAGACAAAAATCTCACGAGTTTTATTGTCACAACAAAGTGATGTGTTTAAAGGGCTGAGATAAAAACCTCTCCATCCACAACTTAAACTAATCAAAATCTAGCAGAACTTGAGGTTGAAATATCATGCCAAACAAACTAGAACTGATAGAACTGAAGAGATTTCACTGTCTGGAGATCATTGGCTCAAGAAATTACAAGGAGCTTATCAGGAAGGAATAATGTAACATCAGTGAGGAGTTTTCCTCCTTTGGACAAGAAAGGAAAGTGATCAAGATGATAAAGGTTGTATTGTTCTCCCTCTCATGATAAGGGTTGTATTGTTCTCCCTCTCAACAGCTCTGAGAATAACTGGTGGGGGAGAGAGCAGTGAATAGTGACAGAGCGTGTTTGTACATCTTACAACATTTGTAAACGTGAGATGCGTGCTAGCACTGCCACAAGGGATTTGGAGGAGGACCTGGAAGTGTGAAACTGGAACACCTCCTTATCATCTACTGTATGACACATGGTAACAGCTGAGAGTAAATTCCAGAGACTTAAAGATAGAGCTGCTATCTTCATATATGATCTATTTATTTATATAAAGGTGTACATTTTATTACACACACACAATGGGGGTGTAGAGCAGGCAGTTGGAATTGTGAAGAGACAAGATAGCAAAATAATTGCAGATGTAATAATAGATTCATAATAAATGCTCAATCCAGCCTGCCAGGGATACATAGTGAGGCCCTGTCTTAAAAAAATAAAAATAAAAAAACAAAACCAAAAAGAAAAGCCAAGTGTAGTGGCACATACCTTCAACCCTAGCACTGGGGAGACAGAAGCAGGTGGATCTCTGTGAGTTCAAGGCCAGCCTGGTCTATATAGCAAATTCCAGGCTAGCCAGGGCTATATACCAAGAGCTTTTTATCAAAAAACAAACAAACAAACAAACAAACAAACAAACAACACCACCACCACCTTTTCCTGGGAACCCAAAGTTCGCTCTGGCCAGGGAAGCAGTAGGCTGACTGCAGAACTTCAGCCCTCTCCCTCTCCTCCAAATCCAATTCCCCAGTCTCATCCCCAGCTCGGCAGCAGATCACCTGCTCCAGCTTCCCCCCGCTCTCTGCCTTCATCTCCAGCAGAACACACAGATCTTCTCCTCCAACCTTTCTCCCTACGCATCCTGTTATCCCAGCCTTCTCCAACAGACTTTCTCTGGGAACCCACCACCCAAGTCTGCCAGAGAAGCAAGTCAATGGTTAGAACTAGGAAAAAAAATTATCCTGAGTGAGGTAATCTAGGACCAGAATGATAAACATGATCAGCGCCTTGCTCAGCCATCATCAGAGAAGCTTCCTCCTGCAGCAGCTGGGAACAACACAGAGACCCACAGCCAGACAAAATGCAGACAGTGAGAGACCTTGGGAGACTCAGCCCTAAAGGGATGTCACCATCCAATCCTTCCTTCCCCCAGGGTCCAGAGAATCCTGTGGAAAAAGAGGAGGAAAGAGTGTAAGAGCCAGAGGGGATGGAGGACACCAAGGAAACAAAGCCCTCTAAATCAACATGATCAAAGCTCATAGAAACTCACAGAGACGGAGGCAGCATGCACAGTCTAGCATGGGTCTGCACCAGAAGGGCTTCCAGAGCTGAAAGGAGAAGTGGACACCTGCCTCCATCCCTAACACAGAAGCTATCTCCAATTGATAACCACTTGCAAATGAAAATTCAGTTTTCTCCAAGGGAGTCTCATGGGGAAACAAACTGCTCTTAAAAGTTGGTTCAATGCCCACAAGTAGATGCCAACAGACAACAGACTCAGCCACGTATTTGGAGGTTGCTTGTCTCGTAATGTCATGTCAGGGTTTTAATTTTTCTTTCTTTCTTTCTTTCTTTCTTTCTTTCTTTCTTTCTTTCTTTCTTTCTTTCTTCCTTTCTTTCTTTCTTTTTTATACCCTACAGGTTCTTTGTATATATATTATGGTTTCTAGGTTTATTTTTTGTGGGATTCCTGAGCGTGTGAATGAGTGGGGTCTCTGCATCTCTATCTGTTTCTTCTGCCTTTTCTTTCTGTTTGTTTGTAT
Source organism: Peromyscus attwateri (assembly GCA_902168425.1). NCBI lineage: Eukaryota > Metazoa > Chordata > Mammalia > Rodentia > Cricetidae > Peromyscus > Peromyscus attwateri. The sequence goes on from CABHPP010116083.1 coordinate 10,118, forward strand.
TGCCCTATTCCGATGTGTTAGGTTTTGCTTTATTTTATCATAATATTATGTCATATTATTATCCCTTAGAAGCCTGTTTGTTTTCTAATTAGAGACAGGAAGGGGGTAGATTTGGATGGGAGGAGAGGTGGGGAGGGCTGGGAGGGGTTGAGGGAATATTAGGGATATATTATATGAGAAAGAAAAGCTATTTTCAATAAAAGGGAAAAAAAGAAAAAAGTCCACATGAACAAATAAAAAGGCATGGAGAGGGCCTACTGTGGCTATACCGGTGGTTTAATGCTTCCCCACAAACAAACACAAAAACAAAAAAGCCCCTACACAAATTACTCAATACAAAATTAGGTATAAAAAGAGAAAGAAGGATCATAACATAGGGAACAAGCATGTAAAACAAACCATAAAGGGGAGATTAAAATGTGAAATTTAACTCCCTGTTGACAGGCAGAGGTTTTTCAGAGTTTTAGCACAAGTGTGTGATGTCTATTCTGAAACTTGCTCTTAATGTGACAACATGAACTGGGTGGAAGTCACAGTGAGGAGGACATCCCCACTTCAGAATGAGTCCAGAGGACCTGGAGGTGGCTAGCTAGTCAGCAAGTGAGAATTTGAAGAGGAAAAGGAAATTGCATCAATAAAAATTCGCAGGAAGTGTGTCCAAAAGGACAGAACAATTCCAACCAATTCTTCCACACAGGATGATCAGGGACAGAGAGAAGGGAGGCGCAGGCAGCGTGGCAGGTGCAGCTGGGGGCTTCGGCAGCACCTTGTGTGACAGCAAGAAGGTGGGGTGTTTTCAGCTTTGGAAAACTGACAGGAATCTGCCCTCCACCCTGGCCAGAGGGACAACTACAGACCACCTCACGATGAACAATGTGTGTTTATGTGCATGTGCACGGCATTCATCATGTCCACATTCTAAGCTGCAAAATAACCCCACAGATATTGAGACAGATTAAAGTCTATACAAGTCACCTTCAGGCCAAAATAGTATTAATTTAGAAACCAGTAATGGAACAGGAAAAAACAATCTGGAAAATGTCTAAATACCTGAAAATAGAATAATGTACTCAAATAACACATTGGGTCAAAGAGATAGAGGGAGTCAGAAAATATTTTGATTTAAATGAAAATGAAAATCATTATAAGAAATCTTGTGGGGGCACAGCCAAAGCAGGACACAGCCAGAAATTTACAACATGAAAATGTCTGCATTGGAAAAGGAAAATTTAAATCAATGCTTACCCTTAAGCCACTAGAAAAGAAAGAACTTTCTAATCAGAACAAGCCAAAAGAATTGAGAAAAAAAGATGACTCAGTTTTGTTTCCTGTTGCTATGATACAACACCCCGACTTAGGGGAGAAAGAGCTCACAATTGCAGGTTACAGTCATTCATAGCAGGCAAGTCACGGTGACAGAAGCATGAGGGACCTAGTCACATCGTTTCCATAGTTAAAAGCAAAGAGCAATGAATTCATGCATGCATGCTAGGGCTTGACTCACTTTCTCTGACTTCATCCAGGCCAGGATCCTGAGCCTAGAGAAGGGAGCCACCCACACTGGCTGGGGGCTTCCTAACTCAATTATCATAACCATGACCACTCCCCACAGGCATCACTGAGACTTCCTTCCGAGGTGTTTTTAGATTGTGTGACATTGACAATAAGCACAAAAGATAGGAAGAGATGTCAAAGAATCAAAATGGAGAAATACAAAGAAAATTGGTGAAAGCGGAACTGAACTTTTAGAAAGATCAGTACCGTCGGTCATCTCCTGGCTGGAGCTTCAGAAAAAAAGAAAGCCAATGATGATGAGCAATATCAAGAAGAAAAACAGTGCTTGTCCAGGCCTTTATACACAAGATGCAATGAGAAAACATGAGTCACTACCCCATGGAGTGCACTCAAAGCTTTAACAAAACAGACAGACTCTCTGTGCAGAACAAGCTGAGTGAAGGAAACAGCAGAATGTGAAGAGAACTGAGTGTGTGTAAGCAGCAAGTTTGTTCAGAAGCCTTCCAGTGTGGGGGAAGATTTTCCCAACAGGGAAATTCTCCAGGATCAAACAACTTCTCTGGTAAGTTCCATCAGCTGTTTCTGGAAGGAGTGGTAGACACATTTGCACAAGCTTGTTCAGACAACAGGAGAGGGGATAATGTCCCTGCAACTCCTTTCCCTGAGATCAGCCCTCCTCTGTTACAAAAGTCACGTGGATATTACAGGAAGACTGCTAACTGAGATGCTTTGGCCAGCACAGAATCAAAAATGTCCAAGGGAATGCAGTGGGTCCAGCAGTGGATATAGTGGGCAACACCTTGTGACTAAGTTTTGCTTTCTGGCTAAAACGAAAGGCTAATTCAATATTAGGAAACCAATTGATGTTATTTATCAAAACTGAAAGATCATTTCAGTAGATTTAGAAAATGTGTTAGCAGGGCATGGTGGTACAGGCCTATAATCCTAGCAAGTACCGAAGCAGACGCAGAAGCATCACGAGTTTGGGACTATAAAGTAAGATAATGTCTGAATGTAAAACAACAGCAATAAAAATCATTGTTCCAACTCAACATAGATCCAGATTAACAAAAGAAAAATAAAATGTGCAAGCCAATGAGAGTTTTAAAAGTATCTGCTTGAATGGACAAAAGATACCCTTTAGAGAGCCACAGGTAATGCTTCCTTTAAACAGTGATAATGGTGGGCTTCTCCAGGGTGGGGAACTAGGCAGGGACTTGTGCCCACGTCAAACCGGTGCAGAATAGTTCTAGAAGCTGCAAGTGGTACAAGCAGACAGAAAGGAAACAGGAGGGAAGGAACCCAGGAAGAGGAATACCGACCACAGTCAAAGCCATCTCTTGTTGCAGACAGAAGTACTGCCAGTGTAGACCACCTCAGAAGATCAGCCAGAAGCAGCTAGTACTGGGTTTCCAAGGATTGCAGGACACAAGGTCAATGTACAAATTCAACTGAGTCCTTGTGTTACCATGAACAGCTGGAAATGCAAAAAAACAAAAAACAAAAAAAAACCAAAAAACAAAACTAAACCAAACCAAACCAAAACATCTCAGGTAAGTAATATAGAACCTGAAAGTTATTGACAAGCAGTAAAGAAATGTCCATCAGCCTTGAAGACTGCAGGAAAAAAAATGAAAGACACAATTCAAAATTTCAGAAATCAACCTTTTGTAATAACCAAACCTGAAACGCACATGGTGCAAGCATATAGCACTTGGAGGTGGATCCAGAGGTGAAGTGGTGTACAGACACAGCATCAGGTGGCTTCAGAGAGAGGCACAGGTAGTTAGAGGAAGAAAAGCACATTACGGGAAAGCCAATGACAAAAATAAAGGCAGACACTCATAGCTTAATCACAAATAAATTAGGTTGATTAAAAATGTTTCCCTCACCCTTGCAGACACAAAACAAATTATAAGATAAAGAGGAACTTTCTATCATTCAATGAACTCTTCAATGGAACTTAGGAGCTATTTATCTTGAACCAATATGAGGAAACTACTTATATCCCTGTAGGCTTCTAGACTTTTCTAATTGGGCATGTGCTAGGTAACCTCACATTGGCTCTTTCCCTTGGCTGTGAGTCCCTTCTACATCTGAGATAGGTGTTACTTCCTGTGATTGTGTGTCTTGGAACACAGGAAGTGATGAAACTATAATATCTACTATAAAAGTAGTTGTCAATACTAGCATTTTTGCAAAATGAAAAAAAGGTATTTTAATCACATTGCTGAATCTCAATTATCTGGATAGCTGTAAAAATCTGAAACACTGAAGTATCAGGTTCAGCAATACTAACATCTGCTGGGATCAAGAGGAGCATGGTTTGCAATTACAGAGGCTGTGTAAGAGAAAGGCAGGCATCGACCCTGGCATCAAGTCCACTGGTTCAATAAGGAAAACCATATTCATGTCAATAAGCTACATGAAGATGCATTGTGAGATACGTGCAGGGGCAGCAGCCATCTGTAACAGTCTGAAATCAAAAGCATGGAGTGGAGCTAGATACAGAACACTGAGCTTAGAGCTTCCACCTCCAGCAGAGGGCAAGACTTCCTGACCCTGAGAGTCATTAGCATGCCACTTTTTTTTTTTTTTTTTTTTTTTTTTGGTTTTTCGAGACAGGGTTTCTCTGTGTAGCTTTGCGCCTCTCCTGGAGCTCACTTGGTAGCCCAGGCTGGCCTTGAACTCACAGAGATCCGCCTGGCTCTGCCTCCCGAGTGCTGGGATTAAAGGTGTGCGCCACCAATGCCCGGCTAGCATGCCACTTTAACTGTCTCCTGAAAGGTCTAGCCAAGAAATGAAACAACATGGAAGACTACTTGGAGAACTCAGAAATTTCAAGGTCAACTTTAAAACTCTCCATATTAATTTAAAAGACTCAGAAAAGTTGATTGATGAGAGATATATTTCTTTCATATCAACGGCTTTGTAGACATGGCCATGGCGGACATAGGACTACATTTGGTTGTAATAGGACTGCATTTGGTTGTAATAGGACTACATTTGGTTGTAATGGTTTTAGAGAGCTAGCAGTGAGTACGTCTTGACAGAGTTGTAGGAGGTTTAACGTTTGTTCCTCCAAGGCATTTTCATACCGTGCATCCTGGGAACAAACAACCCTGGCGCCACCCCTCAAGCCTATTATCTTATGGGAATAAGGAACCCATTTTAATCATCATCTGAGATACTCATGTGCTATGGGTCTAGATGGTGACTACCTGTTCAAAGGTCTCACTTTTTATTTTGACTTACTCTGTTTCCTCAGTATAAGAAGAATCTGCTCTTTCCATGCAAAAAGTTGGAAATTATTAAAACGTAGGAGAAAAGAAAAACATTATCCACAGCCCTAGGAAGTATTCATAAATAGCAGCAGAGTAAAACTATTTCCAGACATGCGCTGCACAGGAACACTTTAGAAATTGCCAGTTCTTTACAGTAACTTCCCAGGCTTTTAAAGGACAATAGAGGACAGCTCGCCGGAGCCACTGTGATGCTTGCACGCTAGGGAAGAAACATTTCTTCCTCTCTTCCCAATTTCTTTTCTTCTCTATTTAGATTTTAATATGTATTTTAGTGCGTTCTTTGAGAATTTCACACATACATGCAATGTATTTTGATCTATCCTCCCTCCCACTTCCCTCCTCCAAGCCCTTCCAGAATCCTCTCACCACCACCCCACCACCACCACCATCCCACCCTGTCAACACCATGTCCTCTTCTTTTAACCCACCGAGTCTAGTTAGTATTGCCTGCTTGCACATGGGGGTGAGCCCACCACTAGAGCAGGGACAGCCTACGAGGGGAGGGGCTGTGACCCTGAAGTAAACTGTCTCACCCTCCCCTCCTTGCTAGGGGTGGGACTTCATGATCCCTCCTCTGTTCATGCTTGGATTTACAGTTCTAGAGTTCACTTTTTTCTTTCACCCTCTAGGACTTTGAGTGCAGTGTTGAAATGGTAATGACAAAGGTGTGTCCATTTCAAAAAATTATTGATTTATTTTTAATTAGCATACAAAGTAATAGGATTGACTCTGACATTTACATAAATACTTTGTTTTGGTTGCTCCTCCTCCCCAACTCCTGCCCCTAGTGAACCCTTCCATCTCAACTACCCATCTTCTACTTTTCTGGCACATGTATTCCATTACCTCCTGCCCTGCTTCTTTCAAAACTCTTTTTTTTCCTTTCTCCTTTCATGGTCCCCTTTCCAGTTTCATGACCTATACTCATACTCACAACTACATATAGGCGCACGCGCGCACGCGCGCGCACACACACAAACACACACACACACACACACAGGCACACACACACTCAAAGGCACATGCACACAAAGGCATACACACAGGCACACACATACACACACACACACACACACACACACACACACACACACAAAGCTAAGATCTCTGTAAGAGACAGAATGTGCAATATTTTTAAAGGGGTGGTTCTAGTGGTCTCCATCATCAAGAATAGATATGCAGATGATGCTAGCTAGCTACCACCTCCTTTACTTGGGAAACTCCTTGTCATGCTAGTTTGCTGGTGGTCATATTTTCCCCATGATGTAATGTTGATACTTTTGTATGATCATCTCTTTTTTCTGCTAGGACAGTCAGAATTTTCTTTTCTATTCTTTCCTTTTTTTTAAAAATTGCTCTGTTGGTTAGTTGTTGCTGTCAAGGTGAAACATAGCTGGGAAGAGGGAATCTCAATTGAGGAATTTCCTCCATCAGACTGGCCTGTGGACATGTCTGTAGGGAGTGTTCTTGATTGACAGTTGATGTAAGAGAGCCCATCCCCTTCTGTGTCAAAATCCTAGCTGAGCAAGCCACAGGGAGCAAGCAAGTCAACAGGGTAGGGTTCCTTCATGGTCTCTGCTTTGGTTACTGTCTCCAGGTTCTTGCATTGGCTTCCGTCAATGATGGGCTGTGATCTGTAAGCCAAATGAACTCTTCCTCCCCAGTTTGCTTTTGCTCAGAGTATTGTATCACAGTAACAGAGAGGCTAACTCGAACAATTGGTTATGTTAGAATTCTGCCGCTCTTCCAACTGCATGAACGCACATGCGCCCAGCAGCTAAGCAAGGGGTCTTACTTCTTACATCATCAGTGTGCTGCATGATCACACAAATGAGCGCAGCATGTTCACGCAATCAGCGCATGTGTGACGTAGCTCTGTAAGCCCATCTGCGCATGTGCACAGGAATCCTTAAAAAGCTGGACACAGACTCTTCCTCCCTTCTCTCTGTTCTCTCTCTCTCTCTCTCTCTCTCTCTCTCTCTCTCTCTCTCTCTCTCTCCCTTCCTCCCTCCCTCCCTCCCTCCCTCCCTCCCTCCCTCCCTCCTCTCTGCTCTCTGCTCTCTGCATGTGCTTCTTCCCCAGGTCTGGTTCTTCTTCCCCCTTCTCCTAATAAAGCTCTAATACTGGGTTTTGATGTGTCTCGTGACCTTTTCGCCCAGTAACAGCACTACTGTTATTTTTAAAACAACAGGTTATTTTACCTGTATTATGTGCTGAATTGTTAAATGACATGCATTCCTCAGATGAACCCAAGCTCCTCCTGGCAAATCCTTTTGGCTGTGCTGGAGTTACTACTGTTTCTTTGTCTAGGGTGTTTGATCTATGTTGTGTGTGAAAATGCATTGTATCTTTTGATCTTCTATTATATTTAGTGCAAAAGTTCATTGAGAAATGGCTACTCCACTTTAAATCTTTGGAAGCTTTATATTACAGTATTAGAATAAAATATTTGTTAAAATGTAGGACTTACCTGTTAAAGTAAAACTTCTTCCTTTGTGGTAAGATTTTTAGCCATTGATTTAAAGCATTTCTTCTCATTTGACTATTCAGTCTTATTCTTCACTCTGGTAAGGCTGACCAAAGAATACATATGTATTTAGGATCCATCCTTACACCAAACTTTGAAAGGCATCTCTGGCATAAGGTTTGTACTGACTGGTTTTGTGTATTAACTTGACATAAGTTAGAGTCATCAGAGAGGAAGGAGTTTCAGTTGAGGAAATGCCTTCATGAGATCCAGCTGTAAGGCATTTTCTTAACTAGTGATGGATTGGGGAGGGCTCAGTCCATGGTGGGTAGTGCCATCCCTGGACTGGTGGCCCTGGATTCTATAAGGAGGTGGGCTGAGCAAGCCATTGAAAGCAAGCTAGTAAGCAGCCCTCCTCCACAGCCTCCGCATCAGCACCTGCCTCCAGGATCCTGCCCTGTTTAAGTTCCTACCCTGACTTCCTTCAGTGGTGAACAGCAATGTGGAAGTGTAAGCTGAATAAACCCCCTTTCCTCCCCAACTTGCTTTATGGTTATGGTGTTTTGTTGCAGCAATGTTGAAGCCTAATGAAGACAAGGCTATTCTGTATTAAGTACCTTCTATAACATGTTGTATTGGGGATTGTCACATTTTGCATATGTAGTATTACTTGTTTGTCCCTTGCTATTTTAAAATTTAATCAACATGATTAACAGCTTGCCCATTTTACTGGTTCCTCCAAAGAGCAGCTTTAAGATTCTAAGATACTTTTCCACACATTTTACAGCCTTGTTGACATGTGTGCTTTTCTCTGTTTTGCTGGGGTTAATTCTGGTTTGTTTGTTTCTTTTGTTTATATATTTTCCTAAGTTGTTAAGACACATATTTGCACATTAGCTCCACGTATCATCTCACTACTTATAAGAACATTTTTTAAAAAAGATTTATTTTCTTTTTAATTGTGTGTCTCTATGTGGGAAAACATAAAATGTGCTATTTTTGTTATCACCTGGTTTGATTTTTATTGTTGTATGTGGTGGTAGGTTCACATACCATAGCACACACATGAAGGTTAGAAGATAACCTTATGGAGTTTGGTTGCCTTTACATGTGTGCTGGCTAACTATATGTCAACTTGACACAATCTTGGGTCATCTGGGAAGAGGGAACCTCAGTTGAGAAAATGTCCTCATCAGATTGGCCTGTGGGCAAGTCTGCAGGGCATTTTCTTGATTGACAATTGATGGGGAAAGGCCCAGCTCACTATGGGTAGTGCCACCCCTGGGCACGTGTCCCAGGAGTGTATAAGAAAGCAGGCCAAGCAAGCCATGAGGAGCCAGCCTGTAAACAGTATTCCTCTACAGCCTGTGCTTCAATTCCTGCTTCCAGGTTGTTGCCTTGACTTCCCTTCATGATGGATGGTAAGCCATTCCCTCTCCAGGTTGCTTTTGGTCACAGCATACAGCAATAGAAACCTAAGACATGTGTCGTTGGAAGTTTTTCTGTGTCTTGCCTGGTCTGCAGCCGCTCAGACCCAAGTAAACACACAAAGGCTTATATTAATTAAAACTGCTTGGCCATTAGCTCAGACTTACTACTGATTAGCTCTTACACTTAAGCTCAGCCCATTTCTGTTAATCTATATGTTGTCACATTTTCCGTAGCTTTACCTGTGTGCCATTACATGCTGCTCCCTGGATGGTGGGCTGGCATCTCCTGACTCAGCCTTCTTCTTCCCAGAATTCTCCTTGTCTGCTTATCCTGCCTGTACTTCCTGCCTGACTACTGGCCAATCAGTGTTTTATTAAACCAGTGTACAAAAGCATTATCCCACAGCACACGTGGGTTCTGGGTATTGAACTCAGATCTCCAGGCTTTCATGGCAAGCACTTCTTCACCTGCTAAATGATTCTACCAGTCCACCTATAGATTTTTTTTTTTTTAAAGAAAGTTCTGTTTAAGCATTGGCCAGAGAGTGGTGAGAACTGCCTTCCAAGAGAACTTTGCTGATGTAATTTCTCTTTTGTGGGGACTTGATAAGAGTTTTTATTCTTGCTTACTTATCATTTTAAAGGTTCTGGTCATGTTCATGAGCTGCACAACAGACATTCCTTTAACATCTGTGGAATTTTCCATATGCAGGGAGTACAAGTTGTCTGAATGTCTGTGAAACCTTTTTTTGGTAGCCTTCCAATGACCAGTATTTCACAGATCACTCACACCTCTAATCTCCCTCACCTTGTCAAACTTTTATGCAAATATTTTATCTCTTCCATCTGGTAAAATTTTTGTTTATGTGCCACCCCCACCCCAATTCCTGGAACTTGATGGCTTGGAGTGATGAGTGACCCCTGACCCCTTTGCTTCATTTCCTTTACCCTGGTCTTTTAAAAACTTGACAGCTGTGAAAGACTATGAGGGCTAAGCCCAGTCACTAGGAGAAATGTTCAATCACTACCCCTACCCGCCTTGGAAAAAACCAGCACAGTCCCTGTCCTGGTGTGCTTGCTAGCCCAGTTTGGATTATGGTGCATTGTGTTTTCAAATGGAAATCACCTTGCTGAACTATTTTTGCTTTGCTCATGTGTTCCTTTGTGCAACATGGAGATTTTTCTTTGTTTTCAACACTTCCTGTGTCGTTAACGAGAGGATGCGTCTGTCAGTGTTGGGGGCACAGTGATTTTACGTGGGTCCGTTTGGACAGACTTGACCATTATGCTTTGACTACATTTTTCCTTTTCAAAATGTTTGTGAAAGAAAGGCAGACTAAGTGTTGTGGCATGGCGAAGGATTTCTCAAGCTCCTCTCCTGGGTTAGCCTTTTTTCACAGTGTTCCATGTGTGTTTGATGACTGTGGTTTTATTCTGAATTTTCCATTCTATTCTTTCCATTGTGGAGTCACTTCACATATGGCAATACTGTCTGTTCTGCTTCTAGGAATATGGCTGTCCACCCTCTCAGACTCTCTTCTTACATAAACTGGTTTTTCTTCCTATTATTGCTGTCAACTTCATGCATTCTCAGAACTTAAATGAGTATTTTTGACATTAAATAGCTGAATTTTTTTCTTAATTAGCAATCTATCTTTTAGCTAGTCAGTTAGCCAATTAACATTTATAATGAATATTGATCTTTGGGGGATTGTTATGACCTTATTGCTTTTTACTTTGCTTTCTTCTCAATTTTCTATTCTCTCTTTCAATATCTTGCATTTTGTTGTTAACTTTGTGGTTGTTTGAAGTTTTAATTATCCTCTATTGTTTGTAATTTATATGCTATCTCTATTATTTAAATAATTTACAAATTTATATCATAAATGCATAACTCAAAAAGCCGCGTGTTAAGAACCGTGTTGTTTCACCCATCTGTTGAACAATAGAAGGACATTGTGACAATTTGACTGTGAAGTCCATTTTTATTGAGGACCCAATGAGGGTTATGTTAATCATTAACATTTTTTTTTGTGAAAATGATCATTACTGGTACTCTCTGCTGGCTAAATATTTAGGTTTCCCAGATGATGCTTTCAAGAGCATTTTGTTAGTAGACTCATTTAAGACACTTTTGATAAAGGTCAGTTAGTGGTAAAATCGCTCAGTGTTGTCTTGTCTGAAAAATACCAATGGATTTTCCCTTGTTTTCAAAGATTATTTTTTTTTCTAGCTGAAAGCTATTCTTTTCCTTATTTTGGGAATGTATTTTCCCAGTGGTTCATGACATGAGTGTCGCACTGCTGAGGTTTTCTATCATTCTAATTGATATTGTGTGTAGGTAGTCCATCTGTGCTCTCTGGTGTTTTAAAGACTTTGCCCATGACTTACAGTTTCATGGGAATGTGGTCCTTTTAAAGGTCCTTCAAATTTACACATTATTCTTTTGTGGAATTTCTTTTTGTCTCTCATCGTTTCTGGGACATCATTCAAATGTTGTTTTCTTCCCGTTCATCCTCTAAAATTTTGGTAAGGAATTCAACCTTTGTTATTCTAAATTCCCTCTCTTCATTTTCCTTTTGAGTCATTCATTTTTCTTCTCTGGGCTTATTTAGGTAATTTCTTAGGATGTATTTTCTGGTTGCTAAGTCTTTCTTCATCTACATTGAATCTCCTGTTTCAATTACCCAGGAAGCTTGTGATTCCAACAGTTACATTTTTCATCCCTAGAAATCCCATGATCTTAAAAAAAAACAAGGCCTTCATTATTCATTGTTCATTGTCTTGACCCTTGCTCTCTTAAAAACACTCATACACAGTTACTTTATATTCTGTGTGTGAACTTCTGACATCCCTGGAGAGGTGGGTGATGGATTTCTCCTTTTTGTTTTGCTGACTCATTGTAGCTCACTCCTTGCTTTACTTTGTATTGAACTCTGCCTGGCTGGTTGCTTATTCCTTCATCTAAAGATCTTTTCTTGTAGAACTGCCGGGGTGTCTGCAGGGGTGTCTACCCTGGGCCAGATACCCCTCCCACAAGGAGGCGCTCCTGCTTGCTTCTAAAATCCAAATCTTCTTCTGCCTTTGCCCTCCAGGTAGACCTGCCACCTGTGGACCCATGGGAAATGGAAAGAAGTGAAGTCTTTGCAATTAGTCTCACTTTTGGTGGCCTGGCCCTGCCTTCCATCCAGAGTAGCTTTCCACTGCAGTTGCAGAGACACCCCGGGAGTCTAGCTCAGAGCCTGGTTGAAAATGTATCCTAGTTGTGTGTGTGTTTTTTTTTTTCTTTTTCCTGAAAAGAACAGTCATTTCAGTGGCCTGTGTGCACTTATCTCTAAATTGTATAGTAAGAAATATTCCTCCAACAGAGAATACATTTTTTCCTCAAATTATATACCCTCAAATTATATAGCGTTGACAGCCTGGCACACAGCCAGGTACACAGGTGCATAGATGCCTCTGGATGGCAGTGATCACCAGAGCTTTAATTTGTTAGAAAGTTAGGTCTGAGGCCTGCATGGAATAAAGGCCTGAGAAGAGATACCTCATGAAAACAGAATACCCCATTACCATCCCACTATTTTCTTCTTTGAGTGCCACATAGGTAAGGGGTAGGAGTGAGGCCTTGGAGAGATGTCTGATGTACTGTTGACTCTTCAGGGCTTGGGAAGTGCTTGGGGTTATTAGGGCTTGATAGATAGCCAATCAATAATCAAAGCCAAGATCCAGGCCAAGCACCTACAACGTGGTGCTGGGGATGGCAGCTTGCTGTGGATGAAGGGGCAACAAGCAAACACAGCTGTAAGCATCCTCGTATCTTACCGTTGAGTTCATCTTATTTAGTATTGTACGGTATTAAGGTGTAGTCATGGACTGACGAAGTCTCGGTGAGATTTTGGAGATGGGGAGGCCCAGTCTTCATGGTGTTTCAATCAGGCTGCTTTCGTTGGCTTCTGTGGAGGGAGATCACTCCCCTCTCCCTCCCAGGCATCGTGAACCATAGCACATTTTCAGAAAGGACTGAATCAGAAATCCTCAAAGATAATGTTAGAGTCAAAAATGCCTTCGTGCTACGGTTCTGGTTCCCTTAATTATATTCTTTGAATTCCCGAGAACATGACTTCAAATAGAAGTCTGAGGAATTTCAAAGCTTATGGAGCAAATATCTGGCTCTGCTGTGTGCTCTAGGGACAGAGTTGGGTGAATTTCCTCAGAGTGGCTTTAGGAGTGAGAATACTGTAGATCCCTAACCACAGTATTGGGAGGTGCCCAGGTTACACCAAGACTCTTTATCCTTAAGTTGTCTCTGCCTTTGAAGCACAGGCAGGATGCGGGAGGAGTGTTTCCCTGTGGGCAAGCTGCACTACTCTCTTGCAGTAATGGTCTGGTGACCTTAGGTTTCACCTGTGTGGACACACATGCCTTTATATAAACAACATGGCATTCTCTCCTTTGAGGAAAAAAATCCCCTCCTTTCACGTGCACCATCTCAGCACAGTGGGCTTTTCCAAACTGGAAATGAACCTCGAATATACTTTGTTCTAGACGAGTCTGCACCTTCATTGTTTATGGCAGAGACAGATGCTCCCTGTGGGTGGATTCCCTCGGGTGGCAGCAGGAACAGAGGGCATTTCCCACCATTCATTGCTGGGAGATCTGCACAGGATGGACACTCTTGTCTGTTGGTTTCCTGAAAGGAGGATTGAATTCAGTTGGAAACAGAGTCTGGAATTTTCCAGCGTGTACTCAAAAGAGGGAAGGCTAGTGGGTGCCGAGGCTAGAACATTGATCACGACAAGGACACATCCAGGCACTGACGGAGGTGAGAGAAGCAAGTTCTTGCAGAGGACCACAGCGATTACTTCTTAAATGACATTTTGGGACTGCCGCTGAAAGGTCAAGATATGAATATGGAGCAGGAGGAGGAAGGTGAGGTGGCAGGCTGGCCAGTGACACATCTCCGCTTTATATCAGAGGACGAGTAGACTGGTGGCCCTGGCTCCTAGAACAGCCTGATTCAAAGTGCCTCTGGCTATTGAAGTGTGGAGAGCTGGGACACAGGCAGCAACCTCTGTACACATGAAAGGCCTACAAAGAGCAGGGATGTCTGTGTGTGTGTGTGTGTGTGTGTGTGCGCGCACGCACGCACTTGCCC
>CABHPP010116083.1:23999-47043 GCA_902168425.1 Peromyscus attwateri
GTGCCTCTGTGTGTGTGTGTGTGTGTGTGTGTGTGTGTGTGTGTGTGTGTGGTGACTTGGTGATTAGGCACCGTAGTTTCTATCCAGTGGGGACTGTAGAGATGAGATAGTCTGTAAAAGCAGGAGCCTGTGGGCCCTTTGAACTCAGGCCATCAGCTTCCTCACTAGACAGGTCCATCAAAGTTATGACTTTTAGCTTGTAGATTCTGGAAGGAGACCCATGTAAGATGGTCTTGATGCCCTGGGGGAAAGGGGCAGGATGGCAGGATTAGTCTTGGCTTTGGCCCTTCAGTGCTGAGCTGGGAAATCAAGGGAGTGGCTGGTAGAGCTGCCACAGGAGGGTCAGGTTAGTCCTGGTCACAACCCCCTTGTCACTCTTTTCTGAAGGCATCCTTTCCTGCACCTGGATGACAGGGATTCTCTGCTCATACAGCTCTTGGGGATGTCCTACAGGGAGAGACTGGAGGAAGAAGCAGCTTTGGAAGGGTTCTGCCTGAGGTGCTGCCTGGGATCTGAGAGGCTGCAGCTCCTCTTGGACCTGAGCTCTAGCTAGATATGGAGTACAGTGGACCCCAGGAAGGGTATAGAGGGCTTGGGCTTGGTCCCTACCTACCCATATGGCTCTGGGGACCTGTGTATGTTCAGCAGCACATTGCCATTCCAGGTCACCTTTCCTGTCCCCTGGCTCCAGCTTCTTGTTTAGTGTGTTTCTGGTGTGTAAATGTCAGTGATCAGCTATCAAAGTGCTTCTTCTGGGTGTGTACGTTTTGAAAGGATACCCTACCTGGACAAGCCATTAGTTGGCAGTATCCACCATTGAAGGGCACTCTATAGCCTTGGTGTCTCATGGGGTGGAGAAACTGCGATCACAGGACACTGCCTAGCACAGAGTCCCCTTGAGACCACCTCATGTTTGGAGGCTCCAGCATGCACTCTCAGAAAATGGGAACACTGGGGAGCTCAGTGGGCCAGGCAAGTCACCAAGGTGACCGTTTGAACCGCCAAACCAGGCAGGGCCGCCAAGGCCTCTGAAGTCCAAAATGACATCACCACCATCCCCGTGCCTCCCATGTTATTCCGCTGATGGGAGATTGCCAAAGAGTGTGGCCTCTCTCATTCTTGGAGGTCATTGTCTGTGATGGGGACATAGAGCCAGATGAGGAGAAGGAGTGGTGGCCAAGGGTCATCCATCCTACCAGCTGTGGGTGTCCTATGCAAAGGACACTCTGAGCATCAGGGTGCATCTGCCCTGGGTGGGCAGGGAGGGGCAGTGAGTTCTTGGGAAAGCCAGCAAGATCTCCCTGGGCTTGTGCGATGAGCGCTGCCCGTGGAGCTCAGCAGATGGTCCAGCACAGCTTGCAGGTTTGCTTCCTTGGCACCTTCAGCACTTGTAACGAGACCAGGAGTTAGATGTCTCTTTCAGAAAACAACCAGAACAAACAGCAAAACAAGCAAATATTGGCCGCATCGTTAAGCCACAGTTCAAACACGGGGAGACTGGGTATGTATCAGCTTGTCTCAGAGACCCATGGAACCTGTCGCTACTCCTCCATAAAAAAACCCGGTTAAATCCCTAACAGATTTCCTT
This sequence comes from Peromyscus attwateri, assembly GCA_902168425.1. Classification (NCBI taxonomy): domain Eukaryota; kingdom Metazoa; phylum Chordata; class Mammalia; order Rodentia; family Cricetidae; genus Peromyscus; species Peromyscus attwateri. The sequence continues at coordinate 25,588 of CABHPP010116083.1, forward strand.
ATGCCTCAGAGCACAGGAAAGCAATGCTCTCACAGAAGGGAGAGGAAGAGGCTGTCGATGGCTTCCCCAGTGCCCTCTGTGAGTCCCATGGTCTCGGCAGCGAACCGTCCCCCTCCCAACACACACACCAGACCCTGAGAGCCCAGAGCATGTGCTCCGTGCAGATGAAGTCACCATCCTCATCACTCAATCGTTTCTGCAGAAATGATTACCAGTCAGTAGCGCAGCGCCTGAAGGATTTCCACCAGAGCTGAAACCATTTGCTAAGCAGACGTCGCTAACGAATGGTTGTTTATTTCTTTGAATGCTTTGTGCAGCAGAGAGGGTGACAGCTGGTGCTCATCAGACTCTGCTCGGCAGAGATTCTCACCATTCTGCTGTTTACCCAACACTCTACAACTCTGACTCCTAAAGTTTGCCCCAATATGGGTGTCCTCTCTGACAGATGTGGCAAGCCATAGTCAAGGCCCCATCTTCTATAAAATTTGGATGTTGAATATTTAACACCCTACTTACTCCATAGCCACTGGTAGTCATGAGAACATCTAAGGATGGGCCTTGGAATCATTGATGCCAGTATTCTCCATTTCAGAGCGTAAGGAGATACCAAGGGCTGAGGTCTTACCCATTGTAGAACATGTCCAGAGATAATGGGAAGGTCTGGCCAGCTACTCACCCCTTGTGGGACATCCCTGGTTTTATGCATTGCCAGTTGAGCTCACTAAGCCTGATGTTTGTGGCTCTGGAGTTCTTGCTTGCCCACTGTCCCTAGACCTCATAGCCACCATTCTTTCCTTCTCTCTATTTTGTCCCAGGAAAGCAAATCTCAGCACAAAAGGTCCCAGGTTTTGGAGGCAGGTTCCCAAGGCAGCTTATCAGTTGCCTTGCAGGGTACATGCAGAACCCACTGCCTGCCTTCGCTTCTGAGGCCAGAGAGATATTAGCAAGCCAGGGCTGCTGGTGTATACAGGGCTAATACACAGGACTCCAGTGTGCATGGTCCCCATGGAGTCTGGGTACCTCAGAGTCTCAGAGATGACTATGAGGAGGAGGTACATTATAGAGCCCAGCTTTCCTCTGCCACAGCAGGGCACTTAAAGATCTCCTCCATGTGTCTGTCTGAGGATTGCCTTCAAAGAGAACATGCAAACAGCTCCTTCATAGTTTGAGAGCAAGGATAAGGGGGCTGGCCTTGACAGCTCCAGCAGCAGTGAGAGTTACCAGTGGTCAGGGTCCCGCCAGATGTTTCCAGGGTTTTGGGTTCTTCATTAAATAACTGAAAATAAGGCTCACGCAGATTTGCAAAAGAAGAGAGATGAATTTATTTGGTGAAAAAAATGATAGTTCAAATTACAGAAGGATGCCCTGTTAAGATTGACAGTGGGCCACATGAGTGAGAATACTCGAGAGCCCTGAGGTACAGCCTAGGGTCCTTGTTACGGATCTAAGGGGAAGGAAAGACTGGTTTCTAAGGGAAATTTTCTACTTTGATTGATAGATCGGGTTATTTAATCATGTATGTACATGCCCTTTCCCATAATGCATCTGATTTTAATCATATACACACCAATTATGCATATGCATAAGATGATAAATAGGGGCTCTCTAAAAGGTTACTAGAGAGCACAGTTTTGCCTTACTGCACATGCACTCAAAACCAGTTCAGGCCAGATTAACCTTAAGTGTTTAACGAATTATTCTTTATTAATAAAAACTTGGGAGTCAGATATTGAGGTAAAACCCCGAATGATCAGAGAAGCTGCAAAGAAGTCACCAGTGACCTTCTACCTCTTCCGTTCCTTCCTCTGAAAGGGCTGAGATCCTCTCTCAACCCTGACTGACTCCTTCCTCAGTTCTCCAAAACCTCTATGGTTAATTTTGGTCAGCTAGTGGCTAGCTCTGTCCTCTGATTCAAAACAAACTTTACTGTCAGAAAGTAATCAAAATATCACACAAAATTAACCCTTCTGTTCTTTATACCTGGATATATTGGGAATACATGTGAACAGAAACTGCCTAAATTTAATTGCTACCAGGAGTGGGAAAGCTTATACCTTTGTTCAAAGATAAGAATACGTGTAGCCTGTTGCAGGTGGGGCATGGAGGAGTTCTGAGTTTTCTAGGTGCTTTATTTGGAGACAGGTTGTGTGTACAGTACATACAATTGAAGGAAGACAGCTACCAGGTGCATTGTTAAAAGAGTGGATGTGTGCATAAACCCCAAACCAAGTAGGGCCGGGATCCTGGGATCTACATGAACCCCTGTCCCTTCACCCCCTTTCCCATGCTTCCTTCAAGGAAGCAGCTGGTTAATTACTGGTTTGCTTAGAACCCTGACTTTTAGAAGTAATCCTTATGGGATGGCTTTCCTGGCTTATCACTTTGCTGGCTTAGCAGGTTTTTCTGGCTGTACCTATCTTATCTTACTATTTATTTACTCAACTAAGGGATTTTCTGAAGTCTTTTGGGAACAGGAAGTGCCTGTCATTATTTATCAGTTGACACAGTTTATTGAGCGCTCGCTTGCTTAGAGTCCAAACTCAGCTGAGAGGCAGATCTCAGGGGGAGCAGCTAGCATCCAGGTTCTCTTGGCTCCATGCATTTCCTGGCTGGTGTTCTCAAGCAGCAGGTACTCAGCAGCATTTATCTATTTGTATCCAGTGATGCCTGGTGCCTTGTATCTATCCTATTGTCTTTCAGTCTCATAGCTGTGTGCAGCTTGGCACAGAGATGCTCTGCTGTGACTGGGGGCTGGGAGATGAGATAGGAGAAGCCAACAGCAACCTCCTTCCTTCTCACAGGCATTGTGAACTATGAACCTATTCGTCAAAGTGCCCCAGTATTGTGAGGGTAAATTCTGATTAGATTGAGAACTATGGCCGGGGGTGGGGGCCAGTAAAGGATCCCTCAGAGTGTGTATGTCTGAGAGACCTTCTAGATTAAGCCATAAGGGCTCTGATATACGCATGGATGAACTGCTGGGTGGGTTCACTGTAGGACTGCGTTACTAGAAAGTAGTGAATGAGAGGAGACAGGGTCTACTTGGAGGAGCTAGGGGCCAGTGTCTGTGGTGGCTAGCCCTTGGCATGGGCCAGTTCTGTATGCCCTTCCTTCTGCATCCTGTGATGTAAGCTATTCTGCTGTGCCCTCCCTGATGTGATGGACCAAACCCTCTGAAACTGTGAGCAAAAGAAATTCTCCTCCTTTATGCCGTTGTGCCAGGTGCTGGGAGCACATAAACCAGAGGAAATAAGAAGCAGCCCTCTCCCTCCTGAGGGAGCTCCTGCTGGCTGTCATGATATGTGGCCTGTAGAGGAGGTTTGGTGACCACTGCAGGCCACTCAGTGTCTCTTTTATCTTTGAGGTCAAGGGCCACAGAGGCCTGGGGCTCAGCCAGTCTGAGGGAGCCAGGACTTCTCTCCCTGTCACCTACCAACACTAGATACATTGTGTTGATTGTTAACTTTCTGTTACCACTGGTGTTAGATTTTGTTGAACACAGGGGAAGATGGTACAGTTTTGTGTGAGGCCAAATAAACTCAACATAGGTTAAAAAAAAAAAACAAGCAAAAACAAAAAGAATCTTTTCAGTTTTTAAAGGGAAGATTAATGAATCATAGTTATTTTGCTTTTAAGTTGACAGATGATTTTTGGCAACAGAAATCACGTGGTGATTAAAAACGTTTTCATATTTTTAGCTGCAAAATGCTTTCACCTGCCCTAGCATCTGTTTCTTTTATAATGGTAACTTTCTCTTCCATCAGTCAAGGTCACTTTCATTTTAAATAACAGAGCAAGTTTATTTCAGAAACTTCATCGAGTGGCACATGGCTGAGATCGTGAGCTCTGTCATATGGAGGAGAGGCATGAAGGCATGGTCCCCTAAGCATGGCGTCCATCAGCTTTGAGAGGTTCATGACTGTTGGTGGCTTGCTGGAGCATGTTTTAATAGCGAAAGTCTTTTAATTGTCAGGCTATGTTGTCAGCATTGGCGTGTGTGGTCAGGAATACTTCTTCATAGATGGAGGGAAGCACAGTTAGCAGGGCCCACTGCCGTCTGTCTTCTTTGGAAGGTCTGCAGCCTGGGCACCTGGCTGATGGGAGGAACTTCTGAAAAGGGAGCTCCTCCCATCAGAAGCTCAGCTAAGAAGGCTGTCTGGCTTCAGAAGAACCAAGAAAATGTCAACTTTCTACCCTCTTTTCTCCTTCAGAATAATGCATAGTCTAGGCTGGGGCTAAGCACAGCTTGCAGACATGGGTCTTCCCCTTCCTGGGGCACCTGAACTTGGGTATCCAAGGTTTTATAGATCCTGGTATAGGGGAGGGTAGAGGCAAAGGCTGGGAAGGGGAAGCTCAGGTTGGTGTGGGAAGTCTTCGGGGGTCCCCCTCCTCTGCCTGTGAGGGGCTGGTCCCTGGAACTCTCACACTGGGTTCCACTCCGACAGGGTTGCAGGGAAACTAGAGTGGAGGCACATACTTCTTGTCTGTATCTTAAGGCTCCTGAGGGACTGTGCTGTGGGGCTGAGTCAGGTGTCCCGGACAACTGGTTCCCACAGGTTCCTGACTGGACATGACTTGGGTCTAGTAAGGATAAGAGGCGATGCTGTGGGGGCAGAGAGCCAGGTCCTGTGGAAGGATGGTTCCCAGGCGCTCCTGGCTGGGCAGGACGTTGGTCTTGCAATGATGAGGGCCATGTTGTGGAAGCCTGGGGGACTTTACATTCCTCTAGTCTCCTTCTCCCGCTCTACCATGCTTTCTAGTGCCATTTCTGGGGGCTCCTCCATTGGATCCTCCATGTCTCCTTGAGGATCCCCTGCCTGATCAGCCCACTGGGCCTCTCTTCAGACCACTGAGCAGAGCACATGTGTAATTACATTCTAGCTATATTTTCTGTAGCCATAGTGAAATGGGTATAAGTGGACCCTTGGGTGGAGGCAGGTTGGGGGCTGAGTAGGAAACATTCAAATAACTCTTGAAGTATATCAGAATATTCAAAAATGTTCTTGTTAGCTGACTTTACATCCCCAGTGTACTGACAGTGTTTGGCCCCAGCACTGTTTTATGGTGACTGGAAGATATCAATATGTTGGCTCAGTTGTTTACATATGGCTACTTCTAACAGGGAAACCTGTGATGGAGTGGGAGGCCAATATGGCAGTACTTACACAGTACTCCATCCCTGGGTGGCCTGATTTAGTGGATACTGGAAGCTGTATGAGGGTGAGGCTATTGATTCTGTAACTCATTACGATAAAAGCAAACACACAGGGGGATTGTGACACATTCCCACGTCATCAGACTGTGGAACCAGGGAACTGCCGCCAGACAGAAGGGCAGAAGGGCAGAAGGGCAGAAGGGCAGAAGGGCAGAAGGGCAGAAAACGACCCTTGCTCTGTTTCACACATTGTCCATGGTGTGTGTGCTTCTGTCATAAGGCGGTGCACTCTTGACAGCACTGATTTCAAATGTGTGTATGACAATACTGGGTGTCTACTGCACACAGAGCAGAAATGATCAGATCCAGGATACAGGTGACACGGGACACAGGCAAGGCTGTGGACAGTCAGGATGCTCCCTCGCTGGGTGGGAAATGTAGCAGGAAGATGACCTGGAGGTTTCTTTAAGAGCCAAGCACAAGCTGGAGAGGGGCCTCAGTGCACAAGGGACTTATCTCACGAGCTGAAGACCAGAGTTCTCTCCCTAGAATGCCTAGAAGCTGGACATGGAAGCATGTGTCTGTAATCCCCGTACTCCTACAGTGAGATGGGAGATGGAGACAGGAGACTTTCTGGAAACTTCTGGGTTAGTGGTCTGCTGTCCACAATGGCAAATGAGAGACTCTGTCTCAAACATGGTGGAAATGAAGGACCGATAGCTGAGACTGTCTTCTGAATTCCATGTGTGTGCCATGTCACGTGCCTGCCTGCGCTTACACACATGATCATGCACACATATCATTCACACTTGCAAAAATTAAAAACAAATGAAAATAATTTCCCCATGCCACATGACCCATCGATTACACAGTGTTGTTTATCCAAAGGAATTGAAAACATGCCCATGAGAAAGTGCATGCAGATGCTCTTAGCAGCTCTGATCAGAATTGTCAAAACCTGGAAGCCACCAAGATGTTGTCATTCAGTAAGTGAGTGGGAAATAAACTGTGGTACATCCTTATAATGAAATACCACTCAATGCTAAAAAGAAATGTGCTGTTGAGTCATAACAAAGACAGGAAGCGGACTGCAAACAGATCGCTGAGTGGAAGAAAGCAGCTGGACAGGCTACAAATGATGCCCGCAATTACATGATGTTCTGTAAAAGGCCAAACTGTGAAGCTCTGGGATCAGTGGTTGGGTGTATGTGGGGGGAACAGAAGGAGCAGGGTGGAGTAGCTGGGGCTTTCCTGTTGTGAAGTGTGGGATGCTGTGTGGATACCTCCTGCGTCTGTCAAAATTCACAAGGTGTACACCAGGAAGGAGCCCATGGAAGGAAAGCTGGCCTTGAGTTATCAGTGTGTCAGTATGAGCTCATGGTTGGTGACATGCAGCACCCTGGGGAAGGTGGTAAAGATGAGGGGACAGCCGCAGGCTGTGGGGGAGCTCTGTAGTGGCTGCCTAGTTGTTCTGTAAGTGTAATTTTAAAAGACGGTGTGTGTCCCTCTTAGGGAATTTGTAAATATGGAAAGACAAGGCGAGAAAATCCACCATGATTCTGCCACTTCGACACACTCACAGTTGAGACCTTCCTTCATTTTTTTTAATTGTTTTTGTTTTCCTATGTAGGCTTTTAAAAAAAATCTGACTTCACAGTGTCCAGTACTTTTCTGGATGCCTTCAGATTTCTCTCTCCCTTATGGACATCTCCCCTAAGGTCCAGATTCATCACTCTGTCTCTGGGTGTATCCAGAACTCAGCCCTCTCCCCTGATTGTTCATGTACAAAAGGCAGCCAGGGTGGGATCACGGCAGGAACTCTGAGCAGACCTCCCTGCATCTGACCATGCCCACCATTCTGCAGCAAACCTCATCATCTATATACTGGTGTCTACCTGCCTAGCCTGATGTCCTCAGCCAACCCCATTGCTCACCACCTCACATCCTAGCCCTGTCCACACTACTCTACACTGCTCTGCTTCCCAGTTTCTTCAAAGCTCCCCATCCCATGGGGTAGCATCTGCCCCAGAACTCTTATCCTTGTTGGTACTTCTTCCCAGTGGACAGCATGCCTCACTCTCCCATTCTAGAATGATTGGACCCATGTGTCCTCATCTCAATAAAGGTCAACCTGCTGAAAATTGAGACATACCCATCAGTTCTTCATCCCCCTTGACTTAAACCCATCGACCTACATCATAAAACCAACAGATGAGTAGTGTGTCAATGATAACGCTTCCTTTCAGAAAGTTCTTCTGAAAGCAGGCCTTTCTGACTGGTCATTGCTCAGCACCTTGTCAAAGACAACTGATTGTATGGCCCTAAGGTAAATGGTTCAAAGTGAGTTTGCAGCCTGAATTACTTACTCTATAGCCTTGGTATCTTTCCTTGATTCTGTGTTTGGGGCATCTGGGAGAGCCTAAGTGGGTGCTGATTTCTCCACAGGTGGGCAGCATCCTGAACCCGAGTGCTTTGGGAACCCTCCCACCCTGGCCTACACCACCCCTTTCTGCAGAGCCTCCCTGCCTTGATTATTTCTGTGTCCTCCCTCCACCATGCACAATCCTCAATGGTCACTTCAAATGACTTACACATATGTGTGCCACAGTGACACTATTTCCCTTTATAGTGCACGGGTCCTGGATCCTTCTTGGTGACTTCAGAACTGTGGCACTCCAAGCATCACATAGTGAAGTATGTGTGCTGAGTGACAAGATTCATTCTGGGGACAATGCTAACTGGTCCAGGATGTCATTGAAGGGAGCAGTGAGACTCTTACATTTTGAGGGTACCCTTAGCTGAAATGGATGCATGTCACATGTACTGACCCTGGTCTCTCTCCCACAGGTGGTTGCCATAACAGCCTTAAGCCAATCAGCAGTGGGCCCACCATCACCATCACTGCTGCCACCGCTGCTGCCGCTGCTGCCATGGTCTCTGTGAATGCCGAGGAACTCCGGGGCCTGTCCCCCTCCATTGTGCAGCCCTACCATTTCCTAACATTGACCCCCATCAGAATCCCCCTCCGGACTGCCACCTTCTCAGGTAGGAGCAGCACACCATCTGGAAAGGTCATAAATTATTCCCAGAATCCATCTGGGGACGCAGGGCCAGCTGGGCCCAGGAGCTCAGTGTCTTGGTCACTGTTCTCCATCTCTGGATACATGCTATGGATTGTTGGAGGTCAGATCCAGGAGGGGTATCCAGTTAAGGTTGTGTGGGGGTTTGCCTGATGTCAGACTACACAAATGCACATGGATTCCATGAAGCAAGGCTTGGCTGTGCCCATGTGGCTCTTTGGTATGTACATGTGAAGAGCCAAGACCCCTTTACTTCTCATGTAGGTACTAAAGGACCCCAAGACCTTGGTCATTTCCTGTGTGCCACATGTCAGAGAGTAAGGGTGGCTCACCCAAGAAGCATTAACTGGTCTAGCTAGTGATATACCAGGTCCCATTGCTGAGTTGCGCATGGCTCTCCATAGTCCTGTGTGGGATTGGAGATAGCTCCTCTGGACATGTGGGAAATCCTGCCCACAAGGCAGGGGAGGGCACAAGAGGTATATTGCCCCCTGAATCATTGGTGCTCAGGGTGCTGGGCCTTTTTGAAGAATTGGAGAGGATGAACTTGAGGCTTCTCAGTATCCTGAGGCACAGAGCTTCGGAGGTGTGTGCTCATGAGTTGTGGAATGGCTCCCAGACTGGCCACACTACCTGCTGCTGTCCGCATGGTGTGCTTACTGCTCTCTGTGTTGTATTTGTTGACTGGTGGCAGTGTGCCCCATGTCCCTGTGCAGTGCTGGTTTCTTCAAACGTGATAGCAATGTCAACTTGGAATCTTCCATCCCTGAGTTTTGGTTGCTTTAGTGAGCTGGTCATGTACTGTGGTAGCGCTTGCACAGAAAGTCTGCAGGAGACAGGTTGCTACGTGCTGAGCATCCGGCATCAACAAATCCAAAACCAGAAACTCTCAGCACTGATTAGGTGGGAAAATTCTGCTTTGGAAAACTTTGCTTATGCATGAAAATGTTAAAAAAACATTATATAAAATAAGCTCAAGCCTATGTATATATTATAGAAAATGAATAAATTCATATTTAGACTTGATGTCTTTATGTGTACGTAAATATTTCAAAATCTTGAGGTATTCCAAAACCAATAGAGTTTGCATCCCAAGCACTTTAGATAAAGGATGTTTAGCCATGTCATTAATTACTACATTCTCAGCAACAGGAAATATATCCCTAGATGAGACACATGCACATGCATGTACATACACACATGTATGTATAAGCATATACAATGCACATATATGCACACACACATACATACAAGGCAAAGGTAAGTAGCCCATGTTCCAACTTTTTAGTGTGCCCTCAGTTACTGATTTTCTTTCTGGCAAATCTAACATGGTCCTTTTCAACTGGACCTCTGACCTCTGTGTTCTTCTACCAGCCTAATGGATTAGCCAACCAGTAGCATAGTGTATTACCCAGAATGAAATCTGCATTCCATTTCAGTGTGCTAGTGAGCTCTCGTTTAGATGTGATGGGAACAAGCCCTTGGGCAATCTGTGTTTGAAGCCCACATTCCTGCTGTGTGAAGCTGTGGGCTAAAACCCCTCAATCCACCGATGCTTATGAAAATTTATCTTAGAACTAGACATTGTACTGTCGGCTGGCTTACCTTGCCAGGTCTAATGAAATCCAGGAGTGTCCAAGACAGGGCTTCTTTGGGAGGTGTGGCCACCTGGTTGCGTTGGACTGGGTCTCTTCTCTAGCTGGCCGCAGAAGGTCATTGAGGGGTGTTGGGTATAGTTCTGGTGAAAAGCCATGCCAAGTGTCCCTTGAGTGTCTAAAAGGAGCTGGAAGGGTGCACAGCTTGCCATTGTTCTGGTTAGTTTTATGTCAACTTAACAGACACTCAGGTCATTTTGGAAGAGGGAAACTCAACTGGGAACATGTCCCCACCAGATCGGCCTGTGGGCAGCCCTGCGGTGCATCGTCTTGATTGATGATGAGTGCAGGAGGTTTCGTTCATTGTGGGCAGTGCCACGCATAAGCTGCTGCTCCTGGGTGCCACAAGAAAGCAGGCTGAGCAAGCCAGTCTGCAGCACCCTTCCATGGTCTCTGCTTCAGTTCCTGCCCTTCCTCCTTCAATGATGGGCTGTAACCTGGGAGTTGACAGCTGGAATAAACCTTTTCCTCTCCAGGTTACCTTTGGCCATGATGTTTTTATCACAGCAACAGACCCTAACTAAGATACCCATCAAGCTGTAGGCCTGTCTCTAAGCCACTTTCAGGAGTCCATGGGAGGAGTGAAGAAACAGACTCTTTGGAGGACCAGTTTGCCTGGAAATTCCTGACACCCCTGCAAATGATGAGCCAGGCTGGGATTGGGAGGAAGGCAGAGTCCTTAAGGGGCTTGGTGTGGGGTGAATTGGAGGAATCAGGCTTAGATGGACAGAGAAGGCAGGTCGGATGCAGCATGTCCCTTATGTGAGCTTATCCGAAGCCTGTGGTCTTTGGTATATCTGCAGTGAGCAAACGGTTCATAATGGAGGGCAATTCCCATTTCAGATGATGAGCCTGACTGTTGCTTGATGTAAAAAGCCAGATGCCTCGGAGGCTTCATACAGTTTGGGTTAATGAGGCTCAACTGAGGACAATTTTGCCTCTTAGGGATATCACACAACCACTGGAGATGGATTTTGGTTATGTCAGCATGTGGGTAGAGGCTGGGTCCTGCAATCCTCATCTGCCCCAAATCCTGTCTCCATATTAAACCTCTGGTTTAAATTAGAATACTACTTAATACACTGTGAGACCTTGTACTTGGGCAGCATGGATAAGCTTGACTGGGTAGGGAGGACAGTGGTGTGTGTGTGTGTGTGTGTGTGTGTGTGTGTGTGTGTGTGTATGTATGTATGTATGTTCTGTTAGCTGAAGCACCAGAGGAATGTATCTCCATGGAGAGCACTGAGCCAAAGGATTTATACTAAGTCTGCAGCCCTGGTGTGTGTGGAGTTCTCAACCCATACTCAAAGAGCCAGGGACCAGCTCCAAGCTCAGTTCTAATGGGGTTGTCTCCTTCAGTGTGTAATGTACACAGCCAAAGCCTGTGGTTGCTCTCCACAGTCCAGCTACCTGTGGAACTTGTTCCTTTTCTGGACTGTGTGTCTGCCATCAGAAAGCTGTGTCTTTCTTTCCTGTACCCCTCCATACGAAGAATAGGATGTGGATCTGTGGACTCAGCAGCATCCCTGATCTAGCACCCTGCTGGGTCCTTGTTGGGTTGGGAAGAGCTGCTCTGTCCATTTGTGGCATCTAGTGCTGTTGGTTACCTACCTGTCCCTGATCCCACTTGGGGCAGAGGGCAGCCGGCTCATTTGTGTGGGTCATGTCTGTGCTGCAGACAGTTCAGGCATGTAAGGCTGGTGGCTGGAGGAGCCACCTAAGAAAGGAGAACAGAGCAGGGACCCTCCTTTCATCTGCAAACAGGTTTTTAACTCACTTCTCACTATCCCTCGGGGTTTCAGATTATAGAAGAAACCTATTCAGGAGAAGAGGTCTTGGGCATCACACCTATGGCTCAGTGTTAGGAGGGTAGGACAGAAGGAGAGGTAGAAGATGTGGACTGGAGAAGGCATGCCTCCCTGGTGTTTCCAGAATGGGCTAGCCCTGGCCTGCGGTCACTGGACCACAGTTCTGCTCAGACCTTTGCTAGGACATGTGAGCCACGTACCAGATGCCCTTCCCATCAGATGAAGAATCCGAAATGGCTTTTCTCCTAAGAATGATCGAGTTTATTTTTAAAGGGTGGCCCACCCTTCCCAAGGCTCTCAAGTGAGAAAGGTGAGATGGGAGCATGGAGACACTGTCTCTAGTATTGCCAATTATGATCAGATACAAATATTAAAAAGCACCATCTGCCTCAGAGGCCGTTTGCCACCTGTTCTCTCGCTCCTACAACTATTTATTGGTTTAAATTTAGCATGCTGTCTTGCCACAGAACAGCTGGGCAGTGACGATATTCTTTGTCTCCCAGTGACTTGCCAGCCAAGCCACATACCAAGTCCAAGGCATCTCAGGGCATCAGTGTTGCCCATGGCCTTTCAAATGCTGGCAGCTCTCTCATTATGGAAGTCCACAGCTGCTAGTCTACCTCTGACAACAGAGAGCCAACCACTTGGGGGTAGAGTTGTCCCCTCTTTTATTTTGTTATTTTTTTAAGTACACAAATTATTCCTTCCTCTACTATAATAAAAAAGTGTCATAATACACGTTACAGTTTTAGATATTTCCAGAGATAAAAATTCAGAAACCTTGTTGCAATGTAGTTACTGATATCCCCAAACACCTGGAGGTCGCCCTGCCTAGCGGGGATCATGATTGAATATAAACAAGCAAGTAGAAGGCTCTATGTATTTATTATCTCTGATAGGGAGCTCTGTAAGAATGCCCTGAGCATGCATTCCTATACTAAGCAGTGGGTGAGGGGCAAACCTGCCTCTGTGGGGAATCCTGTTGCTGGGATCTCAAAGTGAGGGCTGCTCATGCACTGAGTCCTTCCTGCCACATTGCCCACCTCGGACCATTATCCCCCAGAACCTCCCATTCCTACTACCTTCCCCAGGAATGCACACACTTTGGGGTCTACATTTGCAGTCTCCACCGTGATCTCCTGCCCACTCTATCTGGAAACTGGAAATATATCCTCACCCTAAAGGAGTCTAGTGCTGGAGACACCTGCCTCCCTTAAAGGGGGCTGGCAGGACACAGCCATGGATCTCTATCCACCTGTCCCCAGCCACTGCAGAGGTAATGAACCCTTGCAGTCCTTCCTTTTGCAGCTTGTGAAATGCCTTCCCCGCTTGCAAATGTGTCATCCCTGGGCATGCTGCCTAGTGGGGCTCTGCTGCATTTAACAGAAGCAAGTCACGTTTATAGATTCTTCTGTGACTGTTTTTGCATGCAGTCCTCAGTGTGCCTCTCAGGCCCATGCTTGCAGACCACCTGTTGACACAGGTTGCGGTGATGCCCCGTGTTTGGGACTTGGGGACGTGGTGGGGGGCACTTCTGGAAATAATGCAGAACACTCCCACCTTGCTTTCCCAGAAGTGCTTTCCTTCTCTGCCTCTCACCTGGCTCTGCTGGTACCCTTCCCAGGTCTCTAGAGATGGCCCATCCACCTTCAGTGTTCCCACAGCCTCATTCCGGACAGTGACTCCTCCAGCGTGATGTCCTGTGTCTCCATGGGTTCCTGTGCTTTCCATAACAGATCTCAACATGTTGTGTGTGTTATATAGAAGGTGGTGCCCTATATCTCCCCTAGTCTTCCAGTAAGTAAACTGATCACAGGGTGCCTCAGAGCAATAATGATCCCATATGCCCAGCCTTTGGCTCAGTAGCTCAGGCTGGACCCCTACTCCCAATCTTAGAGTACTCTCTTTGTGGCCAGCTTGGGATGTTGCCCTTGTACTGCTCCCCTTACCTGGGCCCTCAAGCACAGCAAGCCCCTGTCTGCCTCAGGGCCCTTGCACTGGCCATTCTCCATGTGAAGGCTCTTCTGTCAGCCTCCCAGTGCCACATACAGCTGAGACAGTGGTGGTCAGGGAGGTGGCCTGAGGTCCCCATTCTGCAGTACACTCTGGGATAAATGCCTTTGTTTTGTTGTGTGATGACTCTGGGGACATTTACTGTGGCCTACAATGATCCTTGGTGTTTATCTTTTGTTATTTTTTCTTCCTCCCCTTGGAATGTCAGCTTCACACATGTCACTTTCCACTAGGTAGAGCCAAGCTTTGAAGAGCTGTCTGTCAGTAGCTCTCTACTGAACTGACACAGTTGAGGCCTATCACTGCCTAATAGCTGGTGTAGACATTGAGTCTGCAGCAGAGAGAGCCTGGGTGAGGGCCAGCATTGCTCTCTATTTGCTGTAGGATAGTGATGAGGGATACCCTCCTCTGAAGATGTCTATTCCCACTTGGGACTGCTCCTGTAATGAGAGATGTTAGAAGCAGGGGCACCGGCTTTGAGCCATGGTCATCCTGGGCATGATAGGGGCCAAGCTCTCACAAAGAGATGGGTTCAGTGACAGCTCTGATCAGATCAGGAGGAGAGCAAGACTGCTCAGTGAGGGTCTTCTAAGCAAGGCATGCCCCCTCTCCTGTTCTAATGGGTTCTGAATTTCTAGAATCCAAAATGTTCGGCTGAAACATTCAAGAAACCAAGGAGCCCAGTAGAGATCCATCCCTAATACCTGTGCCCATGGAAGGTAGGGTAGCCAACACTCAGCTGCCTTTCAAGGATCTCTGGGGCCTTTCTCTGGTATCCAATGTCCCACACCAACCGTAACTGACACCCAATGTCAAGGACCACTGCGCCAACCTGATGGTCAGGCTGACCTAATGAGGGAACACTGGCCTTGGAGGCAGCTCATGCATGCTATGAAGTGTCAAAGCTCCCTGGAGCCTGTTGATGGGCCACCTGCAGGGAAAGATATTAGTCACCCTGATGAGACCTTTGGTGGATTCTGTAAAAAGGACTTTCTTTTGTGACCACACAGATAGTCTTCCTTTGTGCATTCCAAATATTTCTACTTCAGTCTCTGAGGGAGACTGATGTACTCAGGATTTGAGTTTAAATAAAATTTTGAAATATCAGATGAACTACTTTTCATTTTATTGTGTGCAGTTCTGGCATTTTAATATATCTGCAGTACTGTGTGACCGTCCATCCACCTTATCCCAGCACCGTTTCCTCACCTGAAAGGAAAACTTGTCCATACCCAGTCTGCTCCGACTCAGAGGCAACCACGGATGTTTCTATGCCCTTGCCTCTGCTGGAAGTGTTTTATCATGGGGCCACAGTGTGCCAGGCTGCCTGTATCCAGTATGTCCAGGCATCCAAGAATGTTATTTATTTTGTTTGGAAGAATTTTGGTACCAAGGATTTGCTTCTTAAAGTCAGAAGTCTTTTGTCAATTTACTTGAAGTTTTGAATTTGTTGAAAATTCTTAATAATTACGTGGTGTTTACTACCAACTCAAATGTCAAGTTTTCTGTACTTTGCTGAGTCAGTTTCCTGAAATTTCTTCTTCCTGTGGCATTTGTGCACTTTTTGCAGGTCTTAAAGTTTACTGTTAGGAGGTTATTCCTGGGATCCTCCTACCTTGAATGTCTAGCTGTGCTAGGTAGATGTTCTTCAAAAGGCAGGCCTTACTACAGATCAGAATTCAACCCTACCTTCTTTACCCAGGGGTGTTCAGGACACCTCAATCTTCTGTCTAACAGGTGCCCATCTCCATTGGGCTTCTCCCATTGCCTGTTCCAGGATGCTGATGAAGGCCTGCACTTCCTGCTTCTTTTTTTTTTATTCTTTTCTTATTCATTACATTCTGACCACAGTTTCCCTTCTTTCCACTCTTCCCAATTCCTCTTTACCTCTCTCCTCAAGATCTATTCTTCCTCTATTTCCCTTAAAAAAGCAGACCTCCCAGGGATATCCACCAAACATGGCCTAACAAGTTACAATAAGGCTAGACACAAACCTTCATATCAAGGCTTGACAAGGCAACCCAGCAGGAGGACAAGGGTCCCAAGTGCAGGCAAAAGAGTCAGAGATACCTCCACCCCCACTGTTATAGTCTCACAAAAGCACCAAGCTACACAGCTGTAAGGTATTTGCAGAGGGCATAGCTCAGACCCATACAGGTCCATGATTGTCATTTCAGTCTCTGGGAGCCCCTAGGAGCCTTGCTTAGCTGATTGTGTGGGGTGTGTTCTCCTGGTGTCCTCTACCCCTCTAGCTCCTACAATCCTTCCTCCCCCTCTTCTGAGGGGTTCCCTTGACTCTGCCTAGTGTTTGGCTATGGTTCTCTGTATCCTCTCCTATTGGTTGCTGGTTGAAGACTCTCTGATGACACTTGGGCTAGGCACTGATCTATGAGTATAGCAGAATATCATTAGCAATCATTTCACTGACTTTTTTTCCCAGTTGTATTTGGTTTTATCCTGGGTCTCTGAGCTGTCCTGCCTCTGGTTCCTGGCTATCCAGGCAGTGTCAGACATGGGCTCCCTCTCATGGTGTTGGCCTCAAGTTGGACCAGTCATTGGTTGGCCACTACTGGAAGTTCTGCACCATTACCCCAGCACATCTTGCAGGCATGACAGATTGCAGATTGAAGGTTTTGTGGCTGGGTTATTATTGTCCCAGTCCCACTGCTAGGAGCTTTGCCTGGTTATAGGAAATGGCCAGCTTGGGCTCTGATCCCCACATTGCTAGGAGACTTTGCTAGAGTCACTCTTGTAGATTCCAAGGAGTTTCCATTGCACTAGGTTTCCACATCTCCTCCAAATGCCCCCCACTTCTAGTTGTCTCTCCCAGTACTCTCTCCCTCTGTCACTCCCACCCCTGCCTGATCCCTCCTGTTCCCATCCCCACCTGCCCCCAGTACATTCACAAATCTATTCAGTTGCTGTGGATATCGCTCTATATGCTGTGGATGTGTTGCTCTGATTGGTTAATAAATAAAGTGCTGATTGGCCAGTAGCCAGGCAGGAAGTATACTATAGGCAGGATAAACAGAGAGGAGGATTCTGGGAAGTGGAAGGATGAGTCAGGAGACGCTGCCAACTGTCACCACCATGAGAAGTAAGATGTAAAGATACCGGTAAGCCATGAGCCACGTGGCAAGGTATAGATTTATAGAAATGGGTTAATTTAAGAAAGAAGAACTAGATAGCAAAAAACCTGCCACGGCCATACAGTTTATAAGTAATATAAGTCTTTGTGTGTTTACTTGGGTCTGAGCAGCTACACTACTTTATTTTCCCTTCCCAGGGAGATCCATGCATCCCCCCCCTTGAAACTTAGCTCCCTGGGTCTGTGGATTGTAACATGATTATCTTTCACTTAACAACTAATATCCACTTACAAGTGAGCACATACCATGTTTGTCTTTCTGGGTCTGTGTTTCCTTGCTCAGGATGATCTTTTCTAGTTCTATCCATTTGCCTGCAAATTTCATGGTGTCATTGTTTTTAACAGCTAAGTAATACTCCATTGTGCAAATGTAACACATTTTCTTTATCCCTTATTTGGTCGTGGGACATCTGGACTGTTTCCAGTTTCTGGTTATTATGAATAAAGCTGCAATGAACATGTTTGAACAAGTGTCCTTATGGTAGGATGGAGCATACTTTCAGTATATACTCAAGAGTGGTATAGCTGGGTCTTGAGGTGGATCAATTCCCAATTTTCTGAGGAACCACTGTATTGATTTCCATAGTGGCTGTACAAGTTCGCAGTCCCACCAGCAATGAAGGAGTGTTCCCCTTGCTCCACATCCTCACCAGCATGAGCTGTCACTTGTGTAATCTCTGATGCTTAGCACAGACTCACACAATCAAAGGTTCTGTCTTATGTTTTATTGTATGTATTTAAGCCATGTGATGTGTTATAAGGTATGTAGGAGCTGGATTTCTCCGGAAGTAACTTGGAACATAAGTGGAAACTGATCAGAAAGAGTGGGACATGGGATGTATTCAAAAGTTTGCAGCTTCCTTCTATCAAAGGGACCAGGTTGGGACTCAGGCTGCTCAGCAGGCAGAGCCCCACATTTTCATTTGCTTAGTTCTAAGAACTTGAGATGACTCAGTAAGGACAGAGTGCCACCTTGACACCTGTGGCCCTGAGCTCAGAGAATAAGGTTCTGGGGCTCACAGGTCTCCCAGCCCTCCATGCTGCTGTCATTAGGAGTGGTGACAGGGATCTGGATTAGCTTCTCACCTGCCTGTAGTTTTGAGTTTTGACCCTTCTCTCTGCCTCTCTCCAGCTCGAGCCCAAACCTGGCTCAGATTCAAGGAACAGTCAGGAATACATGTAGAGTGTCAGACTAACTTTGGAGACAGCTTAGGCCACCTGCCCTGTCACAGCTGTGACAGGTTGCTGGTGAGGACGGCCTCCAGGTCAGCAGTTGGCACACCGTCAGCATCTTTCTGGCTGCCGATTCCTTTACATTCTGTCATTGTTTCCCCGGGTGGTGATGTGGTAAGTCCTCATTTGGACACAGTGGGAAGAGTGAAGAAGCACAGATCAGAAAATTAAAATGGCCTCAACTCCACTCACCTTAGGTGAGTTCAGGTGTCCCCTCCAGCACAGGCAGCACATGAGTGAATGGTAGGGTGTGTTCTGCTCGGACACTGCCTTTGCATTTCATCTTTGTAATGGCTTTTTGTCAGCTTCACAGGATCTGGACTCTCCTAGAGACAAGCCCCTCACCACGCCTTGAGGAATTATTAAGCCTCTGGCCACACTGTCTGTCTGTGAGGGATTATGTTGATTAGGTTAATTGAGACGGGTGGTATTTAGGTCCTCTGCTTCCTGATTGTGGTTGTAATGTGACCAGCGGCTTCAAACCCACTGCCTTGACTTCCCTGTCAAGATGGATTGTGTCTTAACCTGTGAGTGGAAATAAGCCCTTTCTTCCTTGAATTGCTTTGTCAGGGTATTTAAACACCAGAAAACAAACTAAAATAGCCCCTTTAAAACGATGGTCTGTAGACTTCAACAATAAGCCCACACTGCCAGCCTCCACCATCGTCCTCCTGGATGTCTGCAGGATCAGGTGGCACACAGTAGCGGGTGGGCTCTGGGGGACTGTCTCAGCTTTGCCCCTCCCTCATCGGCCCCATTATCAGTCACATGGCCAATGTCCTTGTATTTCTGTTGCTGTGATAAAACACCATGGCCGAGTGTCTCAGTCAGTGATCTATTGCTGTGAAGAGACACCATGGCCATGGCAACTTTTATAAAGGAAAACATTTAGTTGGGGTGGCTTGCAGTTTCAGTGGTTTAGTCCATTATCATTGTGGCAGGAAGTATGGCAGCTCACAGGCAGACATGATGCTGGAGAGGTAGCTGAGAGTTCTACATCTGGATCAGCAGGCAGCAGGAAGAGAGAGAGAGAGAGAGCCACTGGGCCTGGCTTGGACATTTGAAACCCCAATGCCCACCCCCAGTGACACACTTCCTCCAACAAAGCCACACCTACTCCAACAAGGCCGCGCCTTCTAATCCCTGTCAAGTAGTAGCACTTCCTAATGATCAAGCATTGAAACCTATGAGCCTATGGGAACCATTCTTATTCAAACCACCACAGCATGGCAAGTTGTAGAAAGAAAGGTTTGTTTGGGCTTATGGTTCCGGAAGGGCAAGTGTTCATCGCCATCATGGCATGCTGGCGTGACAGCAGGTGGCAGGAACAACAGTTAAAGTCACATCTCCACCGGAAAATAGGAGACAGAGAGAATTAACTCTAAATGTCTTTTTTTTGAAACCTCTAAACCTGTTCCAGAGAACAAGGCCATACTTCCTAATCCTCCCTAAATAGCCACCCAGTGGGGATCAAGTATTCAAATGTCTGAGACTACAGGGACATCTCATTTAAGCCACCACAGTCCTATTGCTTTCCTAGAGACTTAACCATGTGACCCTGGAGTGTGCTCCCTGTCTCCGGATGCCCGGTGGGTGTGGACTGTCTGTATAAGCAGAGCCATTCTTGTGCAGGGAGGCTTCTGTTTGACTTATGCTCTGAGAAAGCACCAGGCATGGCTTTCTGTCCCCAGGTTCTTACTTGTCAGTGTGAATGCTTTTGCTTCCTGTGATGGTTTGAGAAAGAGAGGAAGGGATTTGAGGCTCTGGATCCACAAGCTGCCCATGTGCAGAGCCAGTGTGTGCACACAGTCATGCAGGTGCAGCTCTGAGCCAAGTTGAGCCAGGGGAGGCAGCAGGATGGAACCATTTTCTGCTTCAACTGGGGCCCTGCACCATATGGCCGACTGTACAGGAATAAAGAAAATGTCTGAGGCTTTCCCAGCAAGAACTGAGATTGTGACAATCACCAAAAGAAAGAATACACTTCCACTGCTGGACCTGGTGTGCTTGTGTCTATGGAAGGGGTGGTCATCCTTAGGAGGCTGTATGCAACACTGAGGACCCGAGGGGAAGCTGTCTCCTGGGGTCTGGAAAGATCATATGTTGGTGAAAGCTTCTGTGCCTTTCAAGAGCCCCTGCCTTCCTCTGTTTCTTCCTCCAGTTGAGTTGTGTCTGCTAATGGGGCAGAACAGTGGATTCACATCTGTTTAAGATAATGGGCTTTTCTGCAGAAAAATGCATAGAAAAATCTGACTCTTCTTTGATAAGTAATTTCCTTCCTTGTCTGCCCAGTAAGTCAGTCAGCCACTCACCACTCAGGAGCCCTTGCTGCAGAAGTCTGGATAATCCAAAGTGAGTGCAGGGAGGCCACCTCTTCCCAGGACACAGTAGCTATCAGTGGGCCAGGCAACTAGCCCTGATCCTCCCTTGGGATAGTTCCCTCAAGAGCTGGCCTGGGGTATGATTAGGACCTCAGAACAAACAAAGCCTCTACAGGGCAGTAGGCTCAGTCCTGCTGGGGATTTGGGCAAGTCTTAATGTCTGTTGAAATGGCCTCACTCTACAATCCAGGGAGATACACTCTTTCCTTTTGTGTGTGTCTGGTAAGGGCAGCTGCTGTGCCTCTGCAATGCATCTAGGTCAAAACTCCTTCCCAGACAGACATCCAATGGAGGCAGGGAAGTCCTAGGAAGAGAGTATTAGCTTGTATTGGTTCTGTGAGAACTTTGCAATATATGGCCAGGTCATATGAAGCCATTTGGGTATGAATTTGCTAGTTCTTGGGCAGTCACTTGAGCAGGGAGGTACCATAGTGACTATGCAGATGGGAGAGAGATGCCAAAGGCTGGGACCAAGCAGATGGTGGAAGGTGCTGTGGAGAAGTCGAATTTGGATCAACCTCATTTAAAGGTACAGGCAGCAGGCTTGTTAGCAGAATGTCCGGGTGTGAGAGCAGTGTGGAGTCAAAGGTGATCGCCAAGGTGTCACTCTGAGCAGAAAGAATGCATTGATTCCTGGGCAATCTGGGCTCTGCTCATATGGAGCAGAGTGGCCTTTTTGTCCCTGATTCTTCTTGTGGGTGCCAACTTCCTCTCCCTTCCTTAAATAAGTTCCTCTAAGTAAGATGTGCATACCTGCCAGTCAAAACCTCTCTCCTCCTAATTTCTTTTGAACTCAGTTCTGGCAAACTTTGTCCTTCCTACAACCTTGAAGCTGCTCCTGTCAAGGTCACCCGCATCTTGTGTTTTCCCGTTTCTGAAGGGCACATTACCTATGTTGCTATTACGGATGCTTTGTCAGCATCTGACAGTGTTCATCACTTTCTTCATCGTGTGTGTGTGTGTGTGTGTGTGTGTGTGTGTGT
>CABHPP010116084.1:6431-52357 GCA_902168425.1 Peromyscus attwateri
TTCTTCTTCTTCTTCTTCTTCTTCTTCTTCTTCTTCTTCTTCTTCTTTCTCCTCCTCCTCCTCCTCCTCCTCCTCCTTCTTTTGTACTAGCAAAAGCTATATCCACCATGCACCATGCTGTGTAGCTTGCAGATGCCACTGTGTACAGTGACAGGCATCTGCCATGTTGCACTCAAGCTCACACACTGTGAACCCACCGTATTGTGTAGCTCAAGTCCACATGTGAAAATGTCTTTATACCTTGGCATCTCTATATCTCAATCCACATGAGACATTAAGTAGAAAGCTGTTTTTGGCTACTTTATTGTGTGTTTACAAGCCCTTTTTAAACTATTTTAGGCCTTATGGAAATTTAAGAGCCCCAAGTTGGTACACCATTTGTAGTTGGAAGTTTCTCTGGTCCTGACCAGCTCCCAGAGCCCCATGCTCCTGCCGCCACTCAGACCCAAATGAACACACAGAAGCTTATATTAATTACGAACTGTATTACCTAATGACTCAGGCTTCTTGATAGCTAGCTCTTATATCTTAAATTAACCCATTTCTATAAATCTATACTTGGCCACGTGGCTAGTGGATTACCAGTATCTTTAAATCTTGATTCTTCTGATGGCTAGCAGTGTCTCCTCAGTTCTCCTTTCTTCTCTCCTATCTCTCCAATTAGAATGTCCTGACTAACCTTATTCTGCCTCACCATTGGCCAAAGAGCTTTATTTATCAATCAATCAGAACAACACATTTTCACAGCATACAGAATGACATCACCTATCAGGAACTTGATGGCACTATAGCTACAGTATATCAATACAAATATTTATGACTAAGAATATAATACACTGATGACAGGTCCCGGTCCCACTGCCTGGATGTCTCCCAAACAGATCAAGCTAATCAACTGTCTCACACATTCAGAGGGACTGATCCAGTTGGGGGCTCCTCAGACATTGGTTCACAGTTCATGTGTTTCCATTCATTTGACTATTTGTCCCTGTGCTTTTTCCAACCTTGGTCTCAACAATTCTCGCTTACACAAACCCTCCTCTTTCTCGCCAACTGGACTTCTGGAACTCAATCCTCAGGGGAGTCTTTGCCATGGAGGAAATGGGAATGGGGGGTAGACTGGGGGGAAGGTGAGGAGGGCGGGAGGGGGAATCTGTGGCTGATATGTAAAATTAAATTAAATTATAAAATAAAATTTAAAAAAAGAAAGATAAAATTTTAAAAAAGAACATAATACAATATTATTATGGAAATAAATATTTATTACATGATTATTTTCATTGTGGTTCAACAAAGTTTTCTTAAAATGTAAAGAGAAAAAAGTAAACTCTAAGCCGGGCGTTGGTGGCACACGCCTTTAATCCCAGCACTCGGGAGGCAGAACCAGGCGGATCTCTGTGAGTTCGAGGCCAGCCTGGGCTACCAAGTGAGTTCCAGAAAAGGCGCAAAGCTACACAGAGAAACCCTGTCTTGAAAAAAACCAAAAAAAAAAGTAAACTCTAATAAGTTAAGAATTTTGATCAGAATCTTATACTTTTAATGTATTTCTTGTTTTGCTAGCCTTAAAATATTTTGATAGACTAACTTTTCAATTCTTTCATAAAAGACAGAGAACATCCATTAAAAATGATATAAATTCAACAATGTAATGAGAAGACACTCTGACAAACAAAAAAGATAAAGGAAGACATAAAAGAATGAAGTTTTTATTTGCTTTGTAATCTAAAGTGTCTCATCAGTTAATATTGTGTTATAAAGGCCTATAATTGAAGACTGAAAATTTATACCACATATCTGGTCTTATTAAGAATAAAAACTAACAGTGTAACAGTCTCAAAGACTAAGCTAACACACAGAATTGATCTTTCTACCTTGTGTTATGAAATCTAAGTTGAAATACACTGTTTTTTCTTTTAAAATGAAGAACATTCTATAAAACCTTTGATTAAAAAACTAACAAAACTATGAATGCCAAGGAAAGCATAGCCTGCTCAAAAGGGAAAAATGATATCTAAATATAATATGTGACTATTGATGGGATATTGGATAATATAAAGACATTAAGGAAATTGAAACAACATAAAAATTAATTATGGGCACATGCTGGTTTATTAATTATGACAAAATATATCACATTTTGATGAACCAGCCTGCCTTCAGCTTAGGCTTAAAAGTCATCTCAATCCTCGGGGGAGTCTTTGCCCTGGAGGAGATAGAAATGGGGGGCGGGGCGGGAGGGGGAGAACGGGGGAATCTATGGCTGATATGTAAAGTTGAATTATATTGTAAAATAAAATAAAATAAATTTAAAAAAATCATCTTATAGTAACGTCAACCTAGGCTCATTCCTGTTTAGGATTAAACATCTGTTTCTCAAGGAATGGGCTATGCACTACCTGAAACCTTAACTACAAATGGTTCTGTACTGCCTGTTCCAGTTAACGGCAAGCATATCTTTGTTTCAAAAGGCTATTATGTTCAACTGTTGTTATGACCACCTGTTGTTAGGATTATCCTACGACCACTTTACAATCATGTCTTTGTTTCAAAAAGTTGTAATGAACATACTTGCAGTCATATCCTTGTTTCAAAAGGTTGTTATAACTACCTTTTTGCAACTCCCTGTTATGACCACCTGGTTTAGTTCTGCTTCTATAACCCTACCTATTTTGCCAGAAAAATCCCCCATTTGTAAACTCCCTACTCCTGAGATAAAAATTCTTGTTTTTCTCAAGTCCAAAGTTGACCTCTCAAACCTCACCTAGAGGGATGCAGCCTATGTATATGAATGAAAAAGCTTGCTTTAATTAATTTGGGTTAGTGGTTTTTCTCCTTCGTCTTTGGGATTAACAATTTCTGTAAAGTGTAAATAATTGAAAAAATGTGTAGATTGTAGAATTATTTATAAAAACTGTAGTAACAAGGTGATAATAATAGGAAAAAGGGATGTAAAGTATAGAAGAATTATTATATAATCTACAGCACCATTTCTATACATCTAAAATGATTCTAAGATAAAAGTTATTTTACAATATTGGAGAATTTTGTCTTGGTGTCAACTCTAACAGTGTTATTGGCTTTTAAACCAGTCAGTTTTAGTGGGTATGTCTATTACCAAAGGGTACAGGCACTCAAGAAATTCCAGAATTCATTAGTAATGAACAATTGAATATTCATACAGTTTAGGTGCTGTAGAGAATGAACGTTACACACCTTAAGCTACTGCAAAAATTAATGTATGTCAAATGGTTCTGCACTTCTAACAGTGAGTTTTCATGAAAATGCACTTCAGTGTTTTCACTTGTAAAACAAGGACATCTCAGAGAACTACTGTTTGAGTTACATAAAAATAGATTGTTAATTGTTACATTCAGGACTCTGGAGAAGCATATGTGTGACATCTTGCATGAGCAGTATGCTATTATTATCATGAATTTTGTGCAATGAAAGTAGAAGTGCAGACTTTTGATGTTATCCATTTCAACCTCATTTATTTTGGGTCTGCCTTTCTAAGCTAAAGCATAAGACACTGAAAATGACATCAGGAATTATATTTGGTAATCAGAACAAATAAATGTAGTTCCATTATTGCTTAAGAAAGCACTTAAGCCGGGCGTTGGTGGCACACGCCTTTAATCCCAGCACTCGGGAGGCAGAGGCAGGCGGATCTCTGTGAGTTCGAGGCCAGCCTGGGCTACCAAGTGAGCTCCAGGAAAGGCGCAAAGCTACACAGAGAAACCCTGTCTCGAAAAACCAAAAAAAAAAAAAAAAAAAGAAAGCACTTAGTCAAACCACAAATATCTAAGATATTAGAATGGACAGCAATATAAATTTTGTGCAGGATAAAGTAAATTAAATATGAAGATAAATGTTAATGTAAACATGAGAATTAAGGGATCACGGGGGTAGGAAAGACTTTAAATGACAGAACATATTCTAAAATTTAAATATAGTATTTTGTTTTTATGCCTAACATGAATAAAATTAAATAAATTAGAGTTTATAATTGATTCCTACATTCTGATCTATCACAATACATCTTTGTCTAATAGTTTTACCTCAAATTTTTGATAGACTCCTTAATATTTTCTTTATATACATTGATGTTATCTGCACACAGAGTTCAATTACATAATACTTACTTCATTCTAATTTTATTTATTCATACATTTATTTATTGACTATTATTTTTGTGACTTGCATAATGGCCTAAGCTACAGCTGTGCTGAATCTTAGTGGCAGAAGGAAAAATCATTATTGTGTAATCTGTCTAAGTAAGAAAGCCTCTAGCCTTTGCTAATTATGTTCTCTGTGGGTTTCATAAATGTCTTTTAATAATTTCAGGAAATTTTTCTTTCTATTTCTCCACGACTTAGTACTTTCCCTATGAAGAATGCTTGGATTTTGTTAAATAATTTTTTGTATGTCTTTATTCATAATCATTGCCTGTACATTCTCTGGTTTAATTGTCTACAAGACACTATTTCACAGTAGCCATCCTGGTATTCTGGCTCTTAAAATCTTTCAATTTTCTCTTCCACCAGGGTCCCTGAGCCTTAAGTGTAGGGGTTATTTTAGATTAATTAGTTGGGGAATGGCACCACATTGTCAGTTTTTCTCTGTATTTTGACCAGTTGTGTGTTCCTGTAGTGCTTTCCTTCTGTTGCAAAAAGCAGCTTATTTTCTGAAAAGTGAAAGCTATACTTATCTGTTGGTATAAAAATAAGTTTTTAGAATAATATTAAGAATTATATTGATTTTGTAAAGTGGCAGTAACAGGTTCTCTTCTAGGATCATTTGTCTTCTTAGACATGAGTATTTTCTAAGTTGACAGTATGAGGTATTAATTTCTCTACTATTGAATGAGCCTTAAGTACAATTAGATGGCTACCAGTTACCAGAAAGCTACTACTACCACTTATTTCTCCCATGAGAGCAGAAATTTTTAATAAGCTAGAAACTGGAATATAAGTTTACCACAGGTTATGAAGAGTCATATTATTGCATATTCATATATATTATATACATTATTTATATAATATGTCTATTTCTAAATACATAAATACGACCTTCTCAGTCTGTATAAAGTTATCTAAATGCATATGATCTCAGAGATAACTGTTTGGTTTTGGTAATGTAGATATGTAACTTAGTTACTCTGTTATTCCTGTGATCAAACACCCTGACTAAGGCAACTTATAGAAGGAAGGATTTGGGGGGCTTAGAGCTCCAGAGGAAAAGGATTGAATGACAATCATAGCAAAGACTTTTTTTGGAAAATGAAGGTCAGAAAGTTAAGTTCTTCATTAAGAAGATAATATGGAAGAACAGAGGAAAAAATGAGAACATTTTAGAAAAAAAAAGTAGCCAAAAAAAAGTATGAAAGAAGAGTGTACAGCAAACAACAAATTTTTTATTACATAATTGCAGGAGTGAGTCAGGTTTTAATATCTCCATCTATGACAATCTGTTATGTAGTGCCCTAGAGAAATACTAACATAATTTGCACAAGATGTATATGTCTCCATAATCAAGAAAATACTATCTATCACAGACTGAGCTTAGTAATTCTATGTCTTAGGTATGGGTCTCATTGTGTATTTAAAAATGTGAATACATTTGAACCAGTTTGACACCTGTATCCACATGTTTAAATATTTTTCAGAGTACCAGATGTTTAAAAAGGGCCATTCAACAAAGTTATAGAAGAATAAATCTTATTCTCATTTTAAGACTATTTTTCATAGTATATTTGATTTTAAAAGATGCAGATTTCCCCTCCCATGAGACTACAACTAACATTAATTATGTACTTGAAATTTAAGTGATCTTTTGTAAAGTCTTTGGTACTAGTATTTTGCAATTATGTCTCAAATAAAAGCAGCAGTTAAGTATCTTCAGAAATTAGATCAGATATTTACTACTACATAAAATGAGTTTTAAATGACTAAGGACTAAGTAGAAATTTCTTTCATATTGAAACTACGAGATATCTTAATTCCCATTAGAATGACATTTCACTATGAAATAATGTTTGAGGAAAAAATCAAGTATTAAAGCTTAAGTAATGAAAATACTGTTTTATTCCTCTCTTTAACTTATGTCTCCATAGAATTTTCAAGTCAGAAAATCAAACTGATAATATCAATCAGATATCTATCTACAGATTTCTTTTATGTGTTCTTATTGATTTAATGTTGATCAAAATAATAAAATTTTCATTTATTGAAAACTATATAACTATATAAATATAGCTATTTATAAATTTTTGAGACACAGTCCATCACTGTACCTCAGCCTTGAATTCACAGGCATTGTACTATATAAACTTCTTATATTCTTGAATTATAGGTGTGAGTCACCACACCTGGCTAATCTACTTGTAAAAATGGTTCTGGAGATCAAAACTAGTACTACTCTCATGCCAGGCAAGTTGTGTATGACTGAGCTACATTCCCAACCCATGAGCTATACATATTTGAAGTGAGATATAAAAGTGATCTTGACATCATTATTATCTAAACATTTTATACTAGAATCTACTAATGAAAAATGCAGAATACCTATATATTAGTATTAAATGATGTATATTAATCTCATGAGAAAATAGTTATGTAATGGTAGAAACATACTACTTATAATGCCCATGTCTGCTCATTTAACACTGGTATAATTCAATTCAAGAAAAATAAAGCAAGTACATTAGAGAAAAAATAACTTTCTGATAACATGTTATGAAAAGTTAAAGTCGGGAACTCTTTAGACATTGTCTAGTTTACTCATATGTTTGGATTTTGCAGGTGATAAAAATGAAGATTAAAATGTATTCTCTAGCTCTCAAAGCATAGTATTTTATTAAATGAACATTGTCTTTGTGTTCTGATCTTTCCTTATCCTACCAATATTCTTCTCATCCTGACATACTTCTCCTTATATTCAAACTCATAATAACCATATTTCAAATGTTAGTTAAATAAAACTGTTGTATTGAATGAGTCTAGTAATTTTGAGATCAAAATAAAATAATGCTTAATTGAAATAATGGTGACTGTTTCCCAGTCCTCTTAAAAGTTCCAATGAGAGTGCCTATGAATGTAATCCTGTGCCAGACTTTATTTTTTTAAATTATATTTACTCTCTCTCCCTCCCTCCCTCTCTCCCTCTTCCTCTCCCTTGCCTCCCCTCCCCTCCACCTCCCTGCTCTATTTCTCTCTCTGTGTGTGTGTATGTGTTTGATCTTATAGGTTTTTAAGAGTGACCACTTGTTATAGGGGGCTTATCTCCTCTCAGCAGTCACTAATTATCTGTAGCTCTTCATCTGTCAATGGAAAGGTGGTTTATGAGTTTTCCTTTATTCACATTGGCATGCCAACTGGTGTTGTCATTGTTCATGTCTTCTTTAGGCAATCTTATTGTTGAGATTTAATGAGTACAACATCGTTGCCATATATAGAAGACACAATCTGACAGTGGATGTCCTGGTTCTCTGCCTCTTAAAATCTTTCTGCCTCTTCTTTCCAATATTTCCTGAAACTTAGATGTAAGGGTTGATTTGTAAATCTATCATTTGGGGCTTGGCAACCCATAGTCCATTATTGTCTCTGTTTTGAATAGTTGTGGCTTTCTATGATCTCTATCTGCTGGGGAAAAAAAAAAAAAAACTTCTTGTTGCATGAAAGGTACTCTTGTTAGGTATTACAATAACTATTTGGAATGTAGTTAAATTACAGATTATACTACTTTGAGAAAGTGACAGTAATAAGTCCTCCTCTGAGATCCATGGACTAACCAGGTACTGGTTGTTGCCTAGGTTTACAGTACCAGGCATGAATTCCCTCCAAGGAAGTGAGCCTTAAGTCCAATTATATAGCTTTTGTTACCAGCAAGGTAAAGATGCAACAGTCACATTTTTAAGGATGTCTTGCTCTGCTTGTCACTGCCTTGGTATGTAGAAATCACAGCTGGGTAGGACTATTTATTGTTATTCTCCCTTGGCAGCTTTCAAAAAATTTTGCAGTTCCATAAAAGCTAATCCTCAAGTAGGAGGCTTCTGTTTCAGTTCCTTTGATTCCTCAAAGTCCTGTGTCCTAAGTGCATTGTGTCTTTAGCAATAGAAACTTACCTTCAAATTTTGACACACAACTAAGGGCAAAAGTAGCAGTCTATATTACTTTGGGAATTGCTTGGACTCTTCTCATTAACAACTAGAAAGGACGTTTCTCATGTCTGGTACTAGGGACTTTGTTAGATAGTCTATGCCTCTATGGGGGGTATTATAATCCCAAGTGGCACAATTTCATTAAAACTATATATACATACATATTTGTGTGTATGCGTATGTTTATATGTATGTATATACATGTATATATTTGCAAATATATTAATGATTTTGGATAAACATCAAATTATATTCCCTGTGGCCTTTTTAACCATGCTTAGTGTTATTTATTCCCTACTATAACTTCTTCCAGGTCCACTCTACTATCCAACGAGCTTTATGTCATCTTTCTTTTTCTTAATCCATCAACTCCAGTTTGTGGAGCAATTGCCTTTCCTCTATCTAGAAATCACTGCATCCTTGTAGTTATTCACTACTTTCTGGCTCTTACATTTTTTTCCACCACCTTTTCCAGAGTGGTCCCTGAGCATTGGGATGTAAGAAATCAGAATTGATGTTCTATTAAAGGCTGAGAATTCCTCAGTATCATATTCTCTGTACCTGCGTAAGTTATATATCTCTGTGTTAATAACATATTAACCACAAAAGAAGATTCTCAGATGAGGGTTCAGAAATGGAATGATCAAGGGGTATGAATATAAGTCATCAGGATTTGGTTTAATATGTCCATTTAGCATAAATAGAAGTAATAGGTTATCCCCTAAGGCCTATGACCTATCTAGCCATAGGTTATTGGTCTGATAACAGTTCCATGTATGGCTTTCATTTTGTGAAACAGGATGTAAACTCAAACAAAGTGGTTGGTTGCTACCATAGTGTTTCTTCACTTCCACAGAAGTGAACATGTATTGCCAGGCTAGTTCTTATTGTAGCTTACCAAGTTCTCAACTGAGTAATATTGATGATCATGTTTTTCCTATAAGAGTGTGCATAACACCTTCAAACACTATGAATGCTAACCAGAAGTGATGAAATCCCCATGTCAATACCTGTCTAATATCTCTCTGCTTTTTTTTTCTCAAGTAGTCAAATAGGTAGTGTCTTTAGAAGCAGGGTTTATCATCAAGTTTTGGAAATTGACAACAGCCTATAATTTTAGGGGTCTAAAGGGACCTCACTGGCTAATATCTCCAAAAGATGAAATCCTTTACTGACACTGGGGTTTTATTTTGGCAGCCTGTTGTACCTAGTAGGGGTATTATTGTTCCATTATAGTGTAACAACAATTGAAGTACATATTATGAAGGTTCTACAATAGTAAGTTTCCATATGACTTTTTCCAAAGGTCCTTAGAATTATTTTTATCCCTCTCCATATTCCATCCCCTATCCTACCCTCTAATTCCTCACTTCAAGTTAACCCTTCTTGTTCTATTAATCCCCATTAAGTTTTATACCATTGAATTAATTTTTAGGAACCTTCTGCAATATCAGTTTTACAAAATACTTTTCACAAAAGCTTTTAATGTTTTTTATTCTTCTCTTATGTGACAAAAAAATCATGAGTCCTATGGACCTTAAGATGGTATTGTTCGCTGTTTTCAGATCAAATAAACATAATATTAGAAGGAATGAGAAAATTTGGTCAAAGTCACACAGACACTAAGTGCCTGATGGAGGTGACAAACAAAAAAATCTACCTGGGCAAAAAGCCTATATCTTCTAATGCAACGAGGCTCTGGAAGGGGAAGGGCACTAAGGTAAAACAGGTTTATAGGAGTAGAGAGGGGGAAGAAAGAAAAGACAAAAACAAATTTTGTTTGAAAATGTCATAATGAAACAATTCATTTTCTGCTAATAAAGTGTCTATTCTTTCTGTGTCCACCAGTGCTCTATTGCTGTGAAGTGACACCATGACTACAGAAACTCTGGCCAAAGAAATTGGCACTTACTAACCAATTCAGAGGTTTCATTCATTATCATCATATCTGGGAGCATGACGGCACTAAGGCAAACGTGGTGCTAAAGAACTAGCTGAGATGTCTACAACTGAATCCTCAGGTAGCAAGCAGGGAGACACTGGGCATGGCTTGGGCTTTTCAAATCTCAAAGCCCACCCTCAGTGACACACTCTCTCCAACAAGGCCACACCTACTACAACAAGGTCCTACTTCGTATTCTTTTTCAAGTGCCACTCCCTAATGACCAAGCATTCAAATATATAATCCTATGGGGGCCATGCGTACTCAAACTACCACACTTCTCGTTACCATACACTAAATATTAAAGACAGGATACCACTTAACTTTTATATTCCTTATATTTGACTATATGCTATGTATTTTTCTTTAATTGTAATTGTGTAATTTTCTATAAATTGAGTTAATTCATAGCCATCAAATAGTTTTCATTGAACATTTATTAAAATATATCATAGAACAATGTGCCATTTATACAAATTTTCAGCAAGATCTGAAATGCTAAGGTAATCCATAATGTTCCTTATGTAAACAGTACATAATAAAACTGTTTACCTGTCTATGCAGATTTAAAAGTGCAATGTTTGTGGACCATGGTAAATTAATATTTCCTTAAAAACCTCTACATATCTGTATTTCAGTATGTTTCAATTTGAATGTTTCATAATATGCTATGATTTGCATTTTCATTTCATTTCTTTTCTTTTCAAGTACAAGCATGAATTTTGAAAATCTTCATCCATGCCCCTGGGAAGTGAATGACACAGAAAGAGTGCAATCAATATGTACACCTCCCAGGGAGCCCTGAGCCAGTTGAATCACTAAACACCTTTCAAATGTTTGAACTTTTATAGATGCACATGAGTGCACAGTGATATTAGCCATACACTCCATGCCTCACTAAAATATTATGTAATGTGAGCCATTTACTCAAGCTAGGCCTATAATAGGACAAAGTGTCGTTGAGAATTGGCATCTGTCTGTTAAAGTTTAATGAACAGTGAGTTGGCTTAGATATTTTAACCACTCTTTTCTTAATAGCTATTTTTGAAGGTTGCTTGCTTAGTTCAT
The DNA here is from genome assembly GCA_902168425.1 of Peromyscus attwateri. Lineage (NCBI taxonomy): Eukaryota > Metazoa > Chordata > Mammalia > Rodentia > Cricetidae > Peromyscus > Peromyscus attwateri. The sequence continues at coordinate 17,600 of CABHPP010116084.1, forward strand.
ACACTACCTATGTAATTTGTTTCCTAACTGGAGTCATCTGAATAATTTTATGTCCCCTGAGAATTGAACATGAGCCGTAATATCTTTCAAATAAGTGATGGATTCTTTTTCTTATTCAGTGTTGTTCTTCATTTGCATAGGTATGTCCCTAATCAAAATTGAATGTAGGATTCAGAGAAGTTCTCAATTAATAAAGATTCAAGCAACAAAATTAGAATGCATTTTATATTTCTAATTTGATGTATTCATCAGAGGAGTATAAAATAAATTTTGCTACAAATAATATAACAAACTATTACTGCTCTCCAAACATCAAAAGATATGTTGAACCTTATACATGCTAATAATCAGTTTTCTGGATACTTTTGTACCTGCAACCATGATGCATCCTGTAGATTAAAAATAGGCTGGTTTCAGTATTTTCTTTAGAAAAACAGTTTAATGTTGGAGGCAGACACACAAATTATGGGCTGCATCATGATGGACTTAAAATTTTCCTCATATTTTACCAAAAGCTAGAAAAATATTACTGTAAGAATGAATCTGGGAAAATCATTAGAATGTAATAGCAAAAATACAAGAGTACATATCTTATTTGGAAATTGACTTGAATCCTCTTAGAACAGTGTACAGGAATGTGGGGCAGGTTAGGAAGGAGGCATACCTCAAATGAAACAGGGGTAGATGAAATAAATCTTTTAATATGTAGAATAGAGAAAAAAGTATGAACTTTAATTTTACTCTAGTAGAATTAGTTAATAATTTTTGTCATGGAGAAGGTGCAATTCTTCACATATTAAGCTAAAGGCATTTCAGAGAGTTTAATGATCTATTTCCAAATCTGTTGCTAAGTAAAAATTTGAACCTTGATTTGAACATGTGGTATTTATAAAGGTAGATATCTGGAAATATTAATAGAGACAGAAAAGTTCTGTCCTTTTCTTGGTCTCTTTCTTCAAATACACATCCATATGTGCTTTCTCTTTCTTTCACACACACACTCACACACATATGCACACATAATATTTCATCCCTATAAATACTCATACTTATAAACTAATGAAATCATCATTTGAACTTTTCTAGAATAATTAAATTAATTTTAATTCATTTAGTTTTGAAGAAATTTTGATTTAAATATTATTCATCAGTATATATCTCAGGAAACTTTTACTCCATTACTGCAGTGTCTTATTTTAAAATAACAACATAGAAATAAGTACATGTCTTGGTGTGATACTTTGTCAGTTGACACACTGAATGAATCATTGCTCTTAATCTTATTAGAAAATCATTCAAGATGCAGAGAAGTTTAAGGGACCACTTGAAATAAATCAGTAAATGCCAAATTTAATTACTTAAACAATTAAAAAAGCTTGTTTTCTAAAATTAGTTTTATGATCAGTTTTTTCCTTTGTGTTTAGATTTTTTTAATAATGAAATATTTTTTTCCAATAATTAGAATTTTTGTAGAAAAGACATTGCTTGTAATTATATACTCAATAATTCACTAATTTTGAAACTTAGATGTCAATGGGAATTTTAGCTTCATTATGAATGAAACAGCTATAAAATAATGAAAATAGGGATGTCAAGGTTTATTTTTGACCATATATTGACAATTTCTTTATTTTACAGATAATAAAAATAATTTTGAGGAAAGTGAATGTTTTATATTTCACATTCTAATGAAACTATAAGGGTGAGTTTGATTAGAACCTCCTACCACTGATTTTTTTGCTTTCATAGACATTTATTTTCCATACCCTTCTAGAGTGAAAAGCTCATTTCATGTTTCCAGTGTCCAAACTGAAATCAAAATGCTCATGTTTCAATAACAGATAAATATATACTAACAGAAACAATTGCAACCAAAGAGGAAAAAGCAGAAAATCTTGTGTAAAACAGTGTTTTAAACATTCATTTTTCACAGTACAAATGTACTGCAGACAAGTGTGGATAGGCTTACATTTCCTTAGCTTGTAACTCTATCTTTTATTCTCTCTCTCTCTCTCTCTCTCTCTCTCTCTCTCTCTCTCTCTCTCTCTCAGTGCTGAGAACTCTAAGGACATCATATACAGCAAACATTTGCTCTACCCCTGAGCAATACTTCCATTTCCACAGGATATTTCAAAAATCAAGTCCAAGTAACAAAATTGAAGATCCTTATTTAAAATAATTTCTAGGATTCCCATAGAATATTATATCTATTACTCAGTAGGAAACATAGAGTGGCTACAAAAGCAAGTAATAAATTTCTCTATAGTATTTTGAGAAGAGAGTTAAAATCTGCACCCAAACTGTATACTTCCACTGGGTCTTCTTCTGCCAATACTTCGGTATAAGCAACAGGTTCAGAAGGGAGGGACATTCTGTTGCCTATCTTCCTTGAAAAAAACATTGTTTCTAGGAATTCCCTGTTTATAGTCCCTTTTTAGTTGACTTTGTTTACTGCAATTGAAACATATGACATTACTATTTTTCTTCAAACCTCTGGAAATCTCCTCTCCTATCTAAGCATCATCATGGTCACAAGATTAAATATACATTGTATCTCGGATCCATTCCTCCAAGGGTGCTGATATTGCCTTTAATGGCCTAATTACCCTTTTACATTGTGCATTAGCATTTTCAAAAGTCAGAGATTCAATTATTACCTGTCTAGCTTCTGAATTTGGTATCATTCTATTTACTGCTCAAGATAGCCTTAGTAAGACATCAGTGAAGGTTTCTTTTGGGCCTTGTATAACTTTTGTAAATGATTCAATTTTCTCTTCTACTTTTTCAATTCTGTCTCAAGCATTCAAGGCTGCCATTTGGTATAAATCTAGAGTGTGGTCATCATATAAAGATTGCCTTTCTACATTAGCATAATCTCCCTCTTGATCTTGAGAGATTTCCATACCTCTAGACCTACTTCATTGTTCAATGGTCTTAGCCTCATTTTTCCACCAGGTCTTCCATCGTATGTGAGGACCAGCCTCCAAAACTACTGTAACCAAATCTCTCCAGTCTTGAGTGATAATTCTATTACAAGTGCTGTGGGATAGTCTGTATGTCAAATTGTTGTGATTGGTCAATAAATAAAACACTGATTGGCCAGTGGCCAGGCAGGAAGTATAGGCAGGACTAACAGAGAGGAGAATTGAGAGAACAGGAAGGTGGGAGGAGACACTGCCAGCCGCAGCCATGACAAGCAGATGTGAAGACACCAGTAAGCCACGAGCCACGTCGCAAGGTATAGATTTACAGAAATGGATTAATTTAAGATATAAGAACAGTTAGCAAGAAGCCTGCCACGGCCATACAGTTTGTAAGCAATATAAGTCTCTGTGTTTACTTGGTTGGGTCTGAGCGGCCGTGGGACTGGCGGGTGACAGAGATTTGTCCTGACTGTGGGCCAGGCAGGAAAACTCTAGCTACATACAAGTTGACCACAAGTTTAACATCTGCCTCACAAATTGGGAATGCATACCTATGAGACTATAGCTTCTTTGAATCTCCTCAAATCTAACATTTGTACAGGAGTCCAGTTAACTCTTATACAGCCTTGAACATTTGGCAGTTCCTGTAAGGTTACTGGATAGATTAAGGTTGACTGTTTGCAAGCCTTAGGCTGTTTGTAACTGTGTAATGCAATGCTGAGAATGATTCACTTTTAAATTCTTCTGTCTGGGTCTGAATTTCTCTATGATCTGTTTTAACAACTTTTTCTGAAATTTTTATCTTGGCACTCATATTAACCAACTTTTTAAATGATAAAACAGAAATGATCAAACAAATAATATTTGTTATTTATTTTACATAAATCCCATCTATTGTAATTATCCTCTCATTTAATTGTTCCATTTTAGACTGTCAATTATATTATCAAACAGAGACGAAATTCCCTCCATTGTAAAGATGTTTCCCATTTTTTAATGTGGAAAAAAATTCTCTTTTAACTAATTTCTCCCTTTAAGAAATCCCAATTGTCTCACCAAATCTGCTGACGGTGACGATTCAGATGTGAGGTTGACTGCTTTGGTATAGTACAGTTGAAGCGCAAGGAGGTTTTAAGGCAACTATCTAGTGTGGTAGCAGTCCAAGATGGGAATCCAGGGAGAGCCCACAACCCACCAGGAGAGAAGCAGCCAATGAGCCAGACGTCTGCACGAGGGAATGCAAGAAAGCAGATAACTCCTTTGGTTTTTGGAGCACCCCCCCCCCCAAAAAAAAAAAAAAAACTATGGAGTTTGCTGCAGAGAGGCTACAACAAAACTTTGCCAGAAGGTTAGGGACTCTGGCCCTCATGTCTTGGAGACTCCAGACATGTGCAGCTTTGACCTGAGCCTGGCCCTAAAAGGCCACAGGCAAGTGACTTTTTTGTGAATGCATGCCCCACATTGGGTACCAGATATTGTTCAAATATTAGATGGTCTTTTAATAAAAAAAAAAAAAAAAAAAACAGAGCCAGAAATCAGAGTGAAAGCTAAAAGATCAGAGAAGCAGAACAGCCAGACACTAGTTCTTAACTCTATGAAATCCTCAGCCTAAAGAATGTGAGTTCCTGTTTCCTCATACCTTATATATCTTTCTTGGCCCAGCAATGTCACTTCCTGGGATTAAAGGCATGTGTGCTTCCCAGTACTGTGATTAAAGGTGTGTGCCACCACTGCCTGGCTCTGTTTCCAGTGCGGCCTTCAACTCATAGAGATCCAGACAGATCTCTGCCTCCCCAAGTGATAGGATTAAGGATGTGTGCCACCACTGTCTGGCCTCTATGTTTAATCTAGTGGCTGGCTCTGTCCTCTGATCCTCAAGCAAGTTTATTAGGGTACACAATATGTCACCACATAGACATGCTTACAGATTTGCCATCATAAATACTAGAATTTATTCCTAAAGGGATAACTTACTAGATATTTTAAACAACTTACATATAGTCTCTAAAGTTGATTTGCTCAGTGGGAAATTAAAAAAAATAATAGCAACCATCCCCTCAGATTAGTTTTGGGATGAATTGTAGTAATGTCCATGTAAAAGTTTGTCTTACAGAAATTGCTATTAATGAATACTACTTCTAGTGAAAGTAGAAATGATAACACTAGTAACAAAATACAATAACTCTGCATCTGTAAGATAATTAATCACTTACACTTTTGACTTTCTTTGCTTCTTTCATTTTTGAATGTATAGTTTTTGTACACTAAGTTATGTAAACTTAAGGAGGAAAATTAGAGCAGTCTACTTTGCAACACAATTCTCATGGATACAATTCTGTTTGAATGTAACCAATCTATTAAAATTCCATCTGGATTAAAATATTTCCTTATGTTTGATTGCTTGGTTGCATTTCAAAATGAGCTTGTTTTATCCTTTAATTCAGAATTTGCCATAATCCTTAAAATTTTTTATTTTGTAACTGAGGTTGATGTTGACATTTTTGACAGTTGCTTAACAAATTAAAAACTCATAAGTGCAAGTATACTAGAAGTACAATTAACAGTAGAAAGTTGTTTTGTACAGAATTTTTTCACTATGTGATTCCATAGCCAAGCTTGAAATTTCTTTTGAAGTAGAGTCTAACTAGGTAGCACATGAGATAAGAAAATGAAGTACACAATTGCATAAACTTGTTTCTCTTGCATTAAACTGAGGTGATTAATTGGCATTGTCATCAAAATACTGGTCAGAAACTTTATCAAGTATAATTTCAAAGAATAAAAGTTTAGGAATGGATTGGTTCAATATTTATTTATACTGAAACCTCACAGAAGTCTTCTATTATGTCTCCAATTACAGGAATGTTGGTTTTTCTAATATAAAACATAGATAGCATAAACATTGAAGACAAAGGAGTCTGAAATTGTCACTTTTACATCAATTTTTCTGACCAGTAAGAGGTCAAAAGACAATGAATAGTCATTCAGAGCCATGTTAGGTCATATATCACTAACAATTCCCATATTTTGAAACTAAATAAAAGAGAGGAAAATACTCTTAAAACCGTCTAACAATGGAGTCTTGAAAAATGGCTCAACATTTAACAGAACTAGCTGCTCTTACCGAGGACTAGAGTTTTGTTGCCATATATTTCACACCTGACTGCAAATCCAGTTCCAGGGATCTGATGTCCTTATCTGGCATTTTCAGGCACCAGGCATGCATGTGGTATACAAACATAAAACACTGCAAAATGTTCATACACATAAAATAAAAAGTCTCATTTTGGAAACTATGTGGATATAGCAATTAAGGAAACAAAAGAATTGCTCAACCCCAAAGAATCTTGTGGGTGTATTTAGATAACTTAATAACCACCTGAATTGTCTGTACTTGTATGCCTTGGTGAAACTTTAAGTAGCACTACTGATTATATTAACAGTGAACACAGTCACTGTATATGTCTTAAACTTTTCATTCCTTATTTGTATAATGAAATATAACCATAGAAAACAGTTAGTCCTATCATTTCATAGACAATTAAAACAATTTTGTGCAATGTAAAACAAATGGTGAAATCATGGAGCTGTACACATAGTTTGTGTCTATGGAATCCTTATATTTTATTTATCATAAATTGAATACATTTCTATTCATTTTAATACAACCATAGGTGATATACTATACAAACTGGTCACACTAAATTAATCTCCAGACAAATAAAAGCAGTATAAGAATTTTTCCAAGGCAACAATAGAAATTCATTCATTACCACAATACTGTAATTGTCCATACTTTTAACCACTAAGAAGAACATTGTCTTTCTAATGATTAAATAATAAAAGGGACTATATCAAATAGTTCGGTATCAAAGGATGACAGTGACTCAGAAAAGATGATGCATGTGATTACTAACACTCTTATTTAGTGAAAGTTTCAGGTCACTTTAAGTGGTACTTTGTCCTTTAGTTTTCTTAAACAAGGTGGCCTTCTTTGTTGTTCCAGATTTTCATGTACTGGAGCCACCAGAAAACACTGGAATCTTGAACTCAAAGATTTTTCCATTTAGTTGCTTAGTAATGGCAGTATCCTCTCTAGACTATCTGCTCGATTAAGCAAGAAGCCAACCAATTAACAAAAATTGCATTGTAATAAGCAAACACAAAATAACAATGTCATAGATGAAAACTCATTTCAAGTAATGCTATCTGTATGTATATGACAAAAGAAAATCAAGTTTTAGTTTGAAATATAAATAAAGTGAATTTTAAAATATAGACTCAAGCATATGATAAAATATTATGTTAATCTGAATAGCAAGCAGGCTATTCTACATGATAACATATTTTATAAATTATATATAACATAAATAAGTTAATCTGAATAGCAAGCAGGTTGCTCACCTACCACTTCCCCATGCTGTTAAATTAAGTAGGCTAGTATTCAAATAGATGCAAGGTGAAAAAGGGAATTAGTGAAGGGTCTTTCATTCAGTTCTTATTATAAGATGAAAAGGCAGCAAAATATCTACAATCCATCTTATATCTTGGTTTCATACATGACTATCCCATGTTCAGTACAGTTTTCTATGCTTATCTTCTTGTGATATAAACCATAAGCAAATTTCAGACACTGAATTTTAGTGTGAATACAACCATGTGCATATGTAGAAAGGAATCTAGGAATCAAGATGACTCCAACTATTACACTTGTCATTAGCAGACATTTAAAATTTTAAAAGTTGTAAATTTATTTCACTAAAGTATTCGATTTTTCTATTTCAGGAATATAAGTAAAACAGGATTGTTTTATATATAAATCTTTCAGAGATTTAATAACATAATTTGTTATGAATCTAAAATAAAGTAAGTAACCTAAAAATAAAATTCAGTTCTGAAACCAATTTTGGATCATGACGTAAATTCATCTCACACATTCTATATGTCTTTATTAAAGTTATCTTGCAAACAGTAATCAGCATGTTTCTGCTTTAACTTGGTGGGCTAAGTAGGATTAGCATAGTGACAAAATCCCCTGACCTACAGATGATGGAGACATAAAAATTCCCTTCTAAACTTACTTTGATGAGTAGATGTGTGATATTTTTACTTACAGTTAAAGGTTTTGACAAGATTCACTGAAGTTATTGATGCCTGCTTGGCCATTGCTAGAGTGTTCAGATCCTGCATGAGGCCACCCCAGAATGTACAGTCTTTCATATAAACCTGAAAACCTGTTGCTGGAAGGCAGGAAGTTAATTTGGTGGTGTCCACAGTGCTTATTAATCAACTTGGCAGTCCTTGTCTGTGGTGTCAATAGAATGAACAATTTGACTTCATAGAGCAGATAAATTTACCTTCATTTATAGATTCAGAGCTTCCCAGGACTCTGTGGAGTTATTGAAATAACTTAGTTGGTGACATTCTTCTATTTTTCCTTAAATGCCTTCAGGTAACACAGACAGACTGTCCTGAGCAATGTTTATATAAAATTTATTGCACAGTTAAAATTCCAATATAGATAAGATAACAATGTAGTACATAATATCATTTATCACTGTCATGTTGAATGCTGTCATTAACATGCTGTAATATTTGAAACAAATGATATCCAGTTGAAAAAGAGAAAAATGAAAACTTCTGACATCAGCTCGTATACACTTCCAAACCTAGTGACATTTATCATAAAGAATTCTAGGAATAAGTGAATTTTCTTATTCATCACATACTCTCAAATCATAAACAATGAAAATATAAAGGAAACAAAATAGCAAAGATCTCACAATTTTTCACATTGTTTATAAATTTTAAAAATCAATAAACTCTAACTGGTAATAAAACATTAGTAATGATGACGGCTAAAATCATAGCTTTGTGAATTATAAGGGTGGCCTCTCCTAGCAGTGTCAAGTTAAATGTTAGGTAGTCACTCTCTAAGAACTTACTCTAACATCAATAAAATAGTGCTCTAACAAACACACTAAGAAATCATTCCCTCAAATTTAAGTAGCAAGTTTTGTTTAAAATTATAGTTTCATTTAACTGAGAGAAAACAGAAACTTGTCACTTTCTTAAAGTGTTCTTTCCTGTGCTGTACGGAAGACAGATTGTAACTGTGCCCACTGTAGCCTTTCATTTATGGCAAATTCCACAGTCAGCACAATCCTGTCTGTACTTTAATAACTCCTCGACTGGCCAGACAGTGTTTGTCTCGCTCCCAGTCCATCTCTTAATGTGAAACTTGTCCCTATGTATTCCACATGTTGATCAAAATCATCATATTTCATTCTCACTCTTTCCTTCAAAACTACCTTAATTTTCCTATCAAATTGTGTATGCTCCCATAACTGACCTTTGTTGTTAGCTTGTACTAACAGAATTTAATACCATTCTATTACTGACCAATAATTTCTTTCAAGTCCCTGTATGTCAATCAAAGAAATAAATAGTGCAGCTATTTATATATAACAAGGGACTCCAAAATGTACTGACTTAAAATAACAATACTGTATTATGTTTCTCAACATCTATGAGTTTGGAAATCAGAAATGGATCAATGGGACAGTTTTACCTTGAAAATGCATTTCATTGCAGATTTTTCACATGATTAGCTAGAGATAGAAGAATAAATGACAAAAACAACTGAAAAGCAAAGGGGAAACATACATTTTCAAACAGATTGAGGAGGAGGTAGTGGCAGTCCTTGCAGTGTGACAACCTTAGATTTGTCATCACTTACAGTGAACTAAAGGACTCACAATAGTTCACTCCTTCAGAAGCAGGCCAAGGAACTGAATACTTTCATGTCTTGGTTTGGGAATTGTTAGTGTAACTGTTACCGTGCTGTATTAAGAGGATTCTGTTTACACTAGCCTGATAACATTCATTACTAGATAATAAAATAATGACATTTGATTATGGAGTGAAAAGTTTCTGGTGGAATATTAAGGATGGGATACATATTTCTAGAGTATTTAGAAAAGAAAATCTGCCAAAATTAGTAGTATGTGCATTTTGTGACTTAATTATAGTATGATTTAACTACTATAAATTCATATTTGCTGATAAATAATGATATAATGGAAATAAAATGACAGAAGACTTGATTGAAAGCCACTTAAGAGCTTCATTTTCCTTATTTCTCAATTCAGAAACCAGAAATATATAAGCTGCAATTGATTTTAGTCATGTTTAATATAAATTATATATGTCAAACTTAAAGAGTGAGGATTTATGGACCTTCTCAGAAATATTAAGCCTTCATCTCAGTGTTGGCTAATATAACAGTGAAGAAACATTCTTACTAGCCTCATGTTTATAGTCAGCAAATTGGAGCATATTATATATATATATATAATATAATTATATATATATATATATATATATATATAACACATATATAATATCCTTCTCATAATTACATGCTATTTGAGGCCATATTTTTAGGACATTATTGTGGTACAGAAATTTAAGAAACATCAATGTTAAAAGTATACTATTAAAATTTTATTGTCACCTTGACTTCTATTATTGAGTTGGTGCATTTGAGCTATGTAAGGAAAACTTAAATCATTTTACTAAAAACTCATGAAAAACTCATTTTAGATATCTTTTGAAGATTGCATGTACTTTTAGCTATTATTAGATAACAACATTTAATGTCTAAAATGTTTTAATTGTTATTTTGAAAATAAATAATTGATTTCATCATTGTGTTAATGGTCCTGGAAGCCTTGGTCTTAAAATTTTATGAAATTAAATTATTGACTACCTCTGAAGATGTTATATAGCATGGATATGATATTAGTCCATATGGTTATATTTCTATTCAACTTATATACATCATTACAAGGTATTCAACTGCTTTTTGAGGAATATCTCCAAAAGATAGAGTCTACTTTTGATCAGTGAAGACATTGATAATTAAGGTATGAATAAATCAAACCTACAAATATTTCATCCTCAGAAAAAATAAACACTCAGATACACAACTTAGATAATTATGGATCATTGAATTTATTTTAAAATCTGTTTTAAAATTTTTCAGAAGCCAATATTTTTAATAGTTACATTTACATAAAAGCAAGTGGTAAAATCCCTAGAGAATTCTTTCTTTTGCAAAATCTGAGAGAGTAATTTTGTCATATTTTCCTAAAGGAACATCAAAAAACCCAAAATATATGAAATAATAGTTTTAAAAATACTATACCTAAAGTTGTAAGGGCAGTGATAAGAAAAAAATGAAAGTAAAGTAATGTCTAATATTGCCTAAGTTTGCTGCCCGAATAAGGTTATCAGCCAGGAGAACAGGAAAGAAGATCCAAGTAGAGAACAGTTGACTTTGAAAGTTCTCAAATTATTGTCTCACTGGTAACTTTATTCAGGCAACAAACTTAGGCGATATTAGGCAACATTACTTTGATAAGAGCCAGGAGAACCGTGCAGAAGAGGGAAAGGAAGGATTGTAGAATCCAGAGGGATAGTAAACACCACCAGAACACAGCCCACAGAACTAACTAAGCAGTACTCATAGGGGCTCACAGAGACTGAAGGCACAATCAGGGACCCTGTAGATGTCTGAGCTAGGTCTTCTGCATATAAGTTATGGTTGTGCAGCTAGGGATTCTTGTGGGACTCCTAACAGTGGGAGTTGGAGTATCTCTAACTATTTTTCCTTCTCTTGGGACCCTTTTCTTCCTGCTGTGTTGTCTCGTCCAGCCTTGACATGAGGGTTTGTACCTAGTGTTATTGTAAATTTTTATGCCATGTGTGTTGATATCCCTGGGAAGCCTGCTTTTTTAAATTTTTTGAAGGGGGTGAGTGATGGGGTTACTGGGAGACATGGAAGCAAGGGAAACTGTGTTTGTGATGTAATGTATGAGAGAAAAAGAATTAAAAAGGGCTAGAATTGTGAATCCAAGCAGAAGGAGGCTTAATTATTGGGAATTTATGTATTATAGAAAAAAATTAGCAGGTAATTATTGGAAAATTTATGGCATAACATTCCTGTGTCAAAAATGAGATACATTAATAATGATAGAGGGTAAAGTAAAAGAAAACCAAAGTATGGAAAGATGTAATAAAAATCTGAGCATAAATCAATATAGTGAAAAATAGAGGAAATAAGGAAAATTAGTGAAAATAAAATCTAATACAAATGAGTTTTTTAAGAAAATCAATAAATCTTCTAACAGCCTTAGAAAATATAGAATGCCTAAATTAATATCAGGGGTTAGAATTGATGTAAGATTATTTTCTATAAATAATAAAGTTATAAAATGAAGGCACTAACACTTATTGCTAATCTACTTGATACCTTTAATGATGCATGCTGATTATTTGTGAAAATTTTTCCAAGTGTACTAACCTGAAACTTAAAAAAAACTGAGTACTCTCTTATTATAAAAGGAATAGAATTTATAGTTAAAACAATTTTATTTCAGAAGGAATACTTCAAGGTTCTAAGACTGGGTGGTTTCATGATAACTAAATAAAAGTAATTCTACATGAACATTGAGAAAACTACAAAGTAGGGCATATTCACCATCTCATTCTTTGATCTTTAAATTTCTCTGATATGAATACCAGAAACCAACATTCACAACAAAACATGTATGTTAACAATTTTCATAAATATTGATGAGAAAATTCATTACAAAAGTTTAGCCAGTCAGACCCATGCAGGCTCCCTAGCTGGGACAGAGTCTGTGAGCTCCCAGCAGCTAAGGTCAGTTGTCTCTGTGGGTTCCCCCATACCTTGACCACCACCACCTGCACCCCCTTCTCTGACTCATACATTCCCTCCTCCCACTCTTCAACAAAGCTCTTGAAGGTAGGCTCAGTGCTTGGCTGTGGATCTCTGCATCTGCTTCCATCAGTTACTGGATGAAGGCTCTCTAATGACAATTAGGGCATTCACCAATCTGATTACAGGAAATGGCCAGTTCAGGCACCTGCTAGGAGTCTTAGTTGGGGGACCTTTACATGTGTGTGACAGTTGTGTATCTTGATCTGCTTTTCAGGCTCCTAGCAGTGGTATCTGTGCCTGTGTCTGGCACTTGAACTGGCTTTTGGGAACCTGTTCCCCATGATGGGTTTCCTTGACCAGCCTTGATGCAGCAGGAGGAGCTAGGTCCTGCCTCAACTTGATGTATCATGCTGTGTTGATGCCCATGGGAGGCCTGTCCCTTTTTGAACAGAGGTGGAGGAAGAGTGGATAGGGAGGGAGGTAGATGGGAGGCAATGGGAGGGAACAGAAGAGGCAAGAGGGGAAACTGTGGTCAATGTGTAAAATAAATGAAAAATTTAGTGAGTCAAATTTTACAATTTAAACCAAGGCATGAACAAGGTGAATGTATCCCATAAAGGCAGGATTGGTTCAACATTCAAAAATCAACTGGTGCAATTCATGACACTAAACAATAGAAAAGGAAAAAAATATAGGCATCTCAATAAATGCATAAAAATATCCAGCTCTGACATTTATTTATTATAGGAACTCTGAGAAGACTATAAATAGAAGCCTTGTAAGATGATAAAATATGTATCCATTAAACCAAAGACTAATGTCATACTAAATAAAAAAGGAATAATAGCTTCACCTTTAAGATTAGACACAAAGCAAGTGTGCTATCTTACCATTTCTATTCAATATATGTCAAGGATATTAGCCTTGTTAAAGCAAAGAAAGAGAAATGATGTCTCAAAACCCAGTACTGAAGAAGCAACCTAATTAAAATCTATCTGAATTCTGTGCAATCATTCAGAGCCTCAATCTGTTCTGATATCCCTCATAGACTATTTTATTATTTCTCCCCAAACGTCTTGTTTTGATCAATTTCAAGATTGTGCTTATTTTTGTGCTAATTGCATTGTACTTATGCTTAAAACCTTTTAGTACATATTGAGAGACAAATCTGTATATAAAATAATAGTTAAGGCAACAGAATAGATATTCAAGTGCCAAAATATGTGCTGTAAAATGTAATTGAGGATTTCAGAGAGAAGATTAGATTACCAGATATTTTATTCCAATATTCTTCTTTATAACCTGCTGTGGGCTGTTCTGTATGGCAAATGTGTTGCTAATAAAGCACTGATTGGCCAGTGGCTAGGCAGGAAGTAGGCGGGACTAACAGAGAGAATTAAAAGAGCAGGAATGCAGGAGTCACTGCCTGCCAGCCAGCAACCACCAGGACAAGCAGCATGTAAAGATGCCGGTAAGCCACGAGCCTTGTGGCAAGGTATAGATTTATAGAAATGGATTAATTTAAGATATAAGGACAGTTAGCAAGAAGCCTGCCACGGCCATACAGTTTGTAAGCAATATAAGTCTCTGTGTTTACTTGGTTGGGTCTGAGCGGCGGTGGGACTGGCAGGTGAAAGAGATTTATCCTGACTGTGGGCCAGGCAGGAAAACTCAAGCCACAATAACCATTTTTGTCTCTCTTTTAAAATCAATCTAAATTCACCCCCTTAATGAAATTCCCCATGAATAATTTCTTACCTCTCAGTTTTGGACAGCATACTTATCCTTTAAACTATGTTGGGTTTAGAATCTCTAAACTGATTTCTTTTGCTACAACTAAAATTTCAATTATAGTCAAGAAATTATTGTCCATTTCTTTTCTTATTTTGCCTTGATTACTTTGGTGATATGTAAATAATTGGCATTAAAAGTGTTCAGGAACATAAATATAATACATGGTATAAGAAAAAGTTATATTCGTGATGTTAAACTTGTAATAATAGGTTATTAAAAGATTGTCCAATATAGTTACTGTGAAATTATTGCCCTTTACGAATAAGTACTAAGAAACAGGGCTACTTAAATTCTTTGAAGGAAATGACATTAGAATGAGTATTATTTACAAGAAAAGTAAGAACTCATATTTTCTAATGATTATTTCATTACTTTCGATAAAATTATTTTTGGTATCACTAGGCAGTTTCACTTTTAAGAACAGTTGTTTTTATAGATATTTCTCATTTTTGTAAACCCTGTGTGTATGTGGAAGTACATGGGGGTATGGAGGAGAGATGAGAAATAAATGTGTATGTGAATACATGTGCCTTTAGGTGGAAGGAATATCAGTGTC
This sequence comes from Peromyscus attwateri, assembly GCA_902168425.1. NCBI lineage: Eukaryota > Metazoa > Chordata > Mammalia > Rodentia > Cricetidae > Peromyscus > Peromyscus attwateri. The sequence continues at coordinate 32,622 of CABHPP010116084.1, forward strand.
AAATTGTGCATAAAACATAACATCCCATGAGTGTTTATTTTTGTAAAAATTTCTTGTTACCACTGTCACCACTCATGTTGAGGACAATGAGGAATAACAATCAATGACAATTTCTAGTTTTAGTGTGCAAAATATCCTAGGAAATTTTTGAACTAAATGCTAAAATTAGCCTTTATTATAAGCTTTCACAAAATACTCCATTTATTTATAGACAATTAATTGAATTAGCAAAGTAATGGCTTTCAAACTGCTGTTCCCAGAACATCAGAAGTAGCATCTGGGAAATGGTTGGAGGTGTAGTTTCTCACACACTCCTACAGACTTACAGAAACAAAAATTTCAGGGTAGGGCCCAAGTTCCTGGTATTTTAATAGACCTGCATGTTGAGATCAAGCCTAGGAAATTGGAATAGATCAAGTAGAAAACAGTTTATCTGGATGTTTGTCTGGGCTCTCAGGGACATAAGCTAATAAAATGCTGTTTTAGTAATTCCTGTTATAAGATAGAGTGAGGTTAGTGATGTTAAAAAAAATCTTTGCATCAAAGACATGAAAAAATTCATGAGCTATGCATTCAATACCCGCACTCTTGCTGAGACCATGAAAGTTCAATGGGTGCCATCACTATGAATTAGTGATAACAAGTAAATGATGTAAAAACTCTATAACATGCACTGCTTGAATTGTGTATTTTAATCTTAAAACATCTTGCCTGAGAGGAAATTTTGGTTTTGCTTTTGTTGTGACTTGTGTTACACAGCTGACAATCAATGTCAGCATGTGAATCATGACATGATTAAATCATTCCTACTGGCTTGAGAAAGTATTCTGTTCTGAAGAACTGTTTTTATGAAACAATCAATTTCCAAAAGATTGCTTTGAAAATAATTTTCACTATTCAAATTAAATTGTGTTTCCTGCTCTGAGGACATGTGCTGCATCATAAGCAGAGATATTGAAAGGACTCTTTTGAGACACTTCTTGAGAAAAGTTGGGGTGCTGCAGATAGGACATCTGAGGGAAGCTGCAGCCAGTCAGCACCAAGTATGTGCATATTTAGTTGCAAGTGACAATCTCCAGTGTTTTTAACTATTTGCTGCTACATTCAGTCTTTTGATAATAATTTAGCAATTATAAATGTTCTCTTATTTTAGAATGTAAAACACAATATGTGAAGCATATGTATTCATGTATTTAATTAAAGAAAAATGAGGGAAATTATTATACATCTTAAAAATTTGAGTTGGAATCTATTTTGACTTTCTGCTTTTGCAATTGCACTTTCTTAGAAGGCTTAATTTTGCACTAGGGTCTGAAACTAACACATGCTTCCAATTAGTTTATTCTATCACTAAGGATTAAGGATCATTCAAGACTAGGGTGAATGAATTTCAGGTAGGGAGAAAAATATAATGTACTCAATTTATTCCTGAGTTTCTAAAACTCTTTTCCAGTTTGAAGGCAAGAATTTATTTACTCAGCATTGGTTGATTGTAACCACCTCGATTATATGTAAAATCAATTTTTTCATAGCCCCAAAGCATAGAAATAACTGCTTTCAATTCCAAATGATTACCCAAAACCATAATTATAGACCTTGATTGACTCTTAATGCAACATGAGCGATTACTTTCCTATTTGCTTCACTTGTAAGTAGCTTCTTATGTTTAAATCATACTTGCATCTATAATCAAGAATCTAAAAGCAATATGCTGCAGGCTTTGATTCTAGCAAGTTGTCTGAAAATAAGTGAAAATCAAGGCATTTGTACAAAATTGAAATGTATTCATCTTGAACTAGCTTTGCCTGCATAGACATGTTTTCCAATCCATTGTTGAACTAGAAGCAACAAAATGATAACAAATCTTAAGAGTGAAAATGAGCTCCCTCTAATATGCAACTATCAGATCAATAACACTCCATCTGTTAATGGAGCAGGCCAACACTCTTGAATTTTCCAAACTGTGTGAAAATCACACTTACAATGAATAACAGAAAGCATCTACTAGAAATGTTGTGTAGCAAAGTTTCTTTAAATGTACATTTTGGTAAAGCTGAGATTTTATGATAATAAGGTCATTATTTCTCCACAGTATTTTATAAATATTTATAAATGTGCTTGTGTCTGTGCAAATAGATAAGGGTTTGGAGGGCATGTTTATAAAAAAATACAGTGTTCATTATTATGCCCAGTTTCTCTTAAGTATTTACTTTGTGCTTTAATTAATCTCCCTTTATCTAGTCAGCAGAATGAAAATAAGACTAGAATCCTCATTTATTGTGGGTCCAGTAGTGGTAACAGTATCAAAATTAGTTAGGGAGTTGTATTTTCAATAGTAGTGAGCAATGCCTACCACAAAAGATCTACTTCAGTGACTAGTTCAGAGTTTTTGTTTGTGGTTATTATATTAAAGTAATATTGGTTCTGCCATTTAAATGTAAAGTACAATTTGATGTAATTATTTTTAGAAAAACATTCAATTTATCAAGACATTATTTCTAAGATGTAAGAAAGGTATTTTTTAAGTAAATGTATTGTGAACACACATGAACAAAATTACCTGAACAAAAGTATCTTCAAGGTTGCAATAAAATTTCATTTTGAATACTTCTTAAACTTAATTTTTATGCTGACATAGTTAACATTTACCACATAAGCCAAAGTTATTTCCTGATTTTGAAAATAAATATATAAAATAGTCATCATATATATGTGAAAATATATTCAAAAAAATTTACTTACTAATTTATTATTCATATTATCTTTACCTTGTAAATACAAAACACTAAATTTTGATGATCTATGAAAACTTTTCTACTCAATTCAGCAATGCCTTTCCTGTTTTTGGGGGTGTTTTTGAAAACATCTGTGAACTCACTGAAATTTTCCATGTATGCTATAATAGAAATGGTACACTGAACAGTTATTGCTCTTCAGACTTCCTCAGCATTCCTTTAAGTTTACAGAAGTTTGTTATCACGTAATACAAAATACCTGGATAAATTTTTTGGCATAATTATCTCTTTGCAACTGATTCTCTTATAGCAAGATTGGAGACAATTTACACAAAACTCACTTGGGTTCAAGTCCCCATATTCCTTTCTTCTGGCTTTATTTTACACATACAAGGGATAGCAGGTTCAAAATGTATGATGTTACATCAAGGTAAAAGTAGATTCCTCGAAAGAAAGATGCAGATATGAAGGGATAACTTACTCATTGTGTGAATGATGACTTTGATCAATTTAAACTATAATGTACTAAGTGGTACAGAATAGAATGATTCTTTTTATTTTGCTTTTATTAACATATATTAGTTATACATAACAATAGGTCTCAACAAGACATTTTCGTACACGTATATAAGGTATTCTTGTAATATTCACCCATCCATTACCCTCTCAAGTGTCCCTCCCACTCCTGCCATTACCTTTTCTCTTATCAACTACTTAATCATATCCTTTCATTTCTTCTGTTCCTATGAACCAGTATGTTTAATTAGGATTAATTTACAAGAACATGACTAAGAAATTATTTGTAGATATCTGGGCAATGCATCAGTGGCTATGCCACTGCAGAAAATTTCTCTCCTCCCAGCAACTATTAACTTTTTATTGGTTTTCACTGACAGATAGAACCTTATGAGCTCCTACTCCCTACCAACTGCTAATTGCCTGGACATTCTCAGGGAAGCACTGTGTGCTTCATTGTCATTCCATGCAGAATGTAGATGAGCTCAATCATGGGAAGTTCTTACAGTCACAGCTCTTGAGAGTTCAAAAGTACAGTGTCCATATCATACTTGGAAAACAGTATCCATCACACTCCACCCCTTTCCTCCAACTCTTACATGCCTACCTCACATAATCTTCCTTAAGTTCTCAATATTTTGCCCAGTTACAAGTCTCTGCAGCACACTGTAAACAGAAGCTACTATGAGTCATAGAATATTTGTCATATAATCTATGAAATGAGTTGAGACCATCAGTCCATGATCATATGCTTAAATATATGGGATACAGTTTAACATGTGAAATATACCAATTTAGCCCAAAAAAATGTAACTGGAAGATTTCTCTGGTCCTGCCCAATTCTTGGACCCTACAGTCCCACAGCCGCTTTTAAAATAATCACTCAGAGAATTATATTATTTTTAAACTATATGGTCTAATGGCTCAGGCTTCTGGCTAGCTAGCTCTTACATCTTAAATTAACCTATAATTCTTATCTATGTTTAGGCATGTGTCTTGTTACATTGTCTCAGTTCTGCCTTGACATCTTACTTCCTCTGTGTCTGGCTGGCAACTCCTGACTCAGCCTTCTTTTTCCCAGAATTATACTTGTCTGCTTATCCTGCCTATAATTCCTGCCTGGCTACTGGCCAATCAGCATTTTATTTATCAACGATTCAGAACAACACACATTCAAAGCATACAGAACAACATTCCACAGCACTTCCACATTTCTGCCTAATCAAAAAGGAAGGTTTTAACTTTAACACAGTAAAATTACATGTAATAGAACAGTTATTAAGCAAGAATTACAGTTACAATATCTAGTCTATTTGTATTAGGCAAAATTAAAGAAAATGTTCTATCTATCCTATATTTGTGAGTCTAAAGTTTCATATCTACCTTATCTCTTATCATAACCAAAGAAAACCATAATTATAACTATCTAGTCTTCAACTACATCAAAGACCACAGAAGGATATAATGTTACCTAAGTAAACAGGAAGTACATTGTAAGCAACTTCCAAAAATCTAGAATGACAGAGACAGCTGGCTGCCTGGACAATCACCCAAAGTTCTTCTGTAACATTGGGGCATCCATCTTCAGCCAATATGCCTAGAGTTTTTTAGTTGCTTCTCCCTGTCTTGTAAAATATTTGGCAGCCTCCTCTGCAAAACAGGAACCTGAAGAAGCATTTCCCCTTGTTTTGGAAAATTCAGTAGTCAGATTTTTATGGGTCCTGCATGTCCAGTTGATACAACATTTCATCAAGTAGTCCAGGCAAGAATAGTTTCTTGCCCAAATGGCTAACTTTTGCCAAGAAGAAGATAAACATCAAGTAGAGTGTCTTTGATGATCATCTTCCTCTTTAAAGTAAATTGGTGCTGCCAGGATCAGACGTGTCTCATTGTCCAGAAAGTCTAAGTTTTTAAAACATTTAAATGGCATATTATGTCAGTCTTTGAAGTGTTTGAAGATTACTTAACTAATTGAAATACAACTATGTATACCTAGAAAACTTAGCTAACATGACTGTAACTTTGACTATCATAGGAGACTATTAATCTCTACTTCTTAATTATGCATTATAATTTCAAATGAGCTGCATAAACATATTACTTTAAACAAGAGTAGAAATATACGTACAGTATAATAAAATTAACTTTAAATTTGTATCAAGAAACTAAAATCCATAGCACCATAAAATATTTTAAGAAACTTGTTGCTCTTTAAAAGTAGATTCAATAATCTGCCCTTTTATCCTATCATAACTGTATCCTATATTTCTGTATCAAATCCCCTTTTCTTCGTTTAGAAAGAGATTGACTATGATCAATAACAATTTGAAACCAACAACCTAAACAAAGACAAATATCCATAGTCCAAATTTTGGGACTGTGAGCATAGTTTTCTAAGCTAATTCCTGCTGATTGTGGGTATTGGTAGTCTTATGGGGATCCTGAAAAAATTTGAAATAATGGTCAAGTCCGGGGAAGACTGGCTATAACTTTTGTTGATAGATATCATCTGTTAAAGTTCAGGAGGTTTGGCTTGATCAAATCTGATCCATCTTAACCTGGAACAAATCCATAGTCTCTTGCTTCCTGTGAAAACAAAAGCAGAGCCTCCTTTCCAAAGCAACATATCCTTAGACCCAAAATTTGAAGTCAAGATACTTTTAAAATATACATATTGGTTTAACTGAGCAGTCTTTACAATCAAATGTCTCTCTCCAGTTAAAAATCCCAAAGATAATATAATCCAGACTCTCTGTGATTTCCATCTTTCTATGGCTTATTTTTTTTCATATTACTTTTACTTTCTCTTTAAAGACTTTAATTTTTTAAACTTCCTATTTCTTTATATATCTGTCTATATTCCTTTGACTCTCTCTTCCAAGCCTACCTACACTTTTACACACACTGTAAGCTGTTTGGGGTTTATCCCATCTGAAATTGTCTTATTGTGAATCTATTGCTTTAAACTGCAGCATTACTAGGACTGAAATGGCAGCTTTGGCTGCTGGGTCTGCCCATCTCAGCTTTCCAACATGGTGGAATTACGTTTTCTACCAGCTCTGGGGGAACCATGCTCATCACTGACTCTGTGAAGCATTGGATCTATGCTTCCATCCAGCAGTGTGTAGCCCAAAAACTTTTCTTTCTTTCTTCTTCTTTTTTATTTTTTTTTGTACTAGCAAAAGCTATATGGCTTGGAGACACCTCTGTGTACAGAGGCAGGAATTTGCCATGCTGTACTCAAGCCCATACACTGTGAATCCACCATACTATAACTCAAGTATGCATGCCTCCACGTCTCTGTACCTTGGCATCTCTATATCTTGACCCACATGAGACATAAAGTAGAAAGATATTTTGGGCTCCATTATTGTGTGTTTAGAAGCCCTTTCTAAACTCTTTTAGGCCTTATAGAAATTTGAGAGCCCCATGTTGATATGCCAAATGTCACCCGGGCCACAGTCAGGACAAATCTCTCACTTGTACTCCTGCACCCTTTTATAAAATAATCACACAGAGGCTTAATATTATTTATAACTGCTTGGCCATTAGCTCAGGCTTATTACAGACTAGCCCTTATAATTAAATTAACTCATAATTCTTATCTATGTTTAGCCACGTGGCTTGGTACCTTTTCTCAGTTCTGCCTTGACATCTTACTTCCTCTGTGTCTGGTTGGTGACTCCTGACTCAGCCTTCCTTTTTCCAGAATTCCCCTTATCTGCTTATCCTGCCTATAATTCCTGCCTGGCTACTGGCCAATCAGAATTTTATTTATCAACCAATCAGAACAACACACATTCACAGCATACAAAATGACATTCCACAGCAAAAAATAGCATAACAGCAAATTCCCCACTACCCACTAGGGCCAATGGCACCCCAACCAAGTGTTTCTATAAGGATTACAATATCAGACATGAATTTCTTCTTGCATAGTGGGCCCCAAGTACAGTTATAAAAAATTTGCACCACATAATTGTCATGTAACTGTTGCCACATTGGGTGCATCTTACCTCGCAAGTTGCTAGTGTAGCACAGTGTCCATAGCTCAGTGAGAATGTTGATGAGCAGCCCTCAGCAATCTGAATGAAGAATTCAAGGAAGAAGTTTCCAGGTCATTTACAGCTTAATTTCCCTATGTCTGGCAACCAAAAAATATCATATTGTCAGGAGTAAGGTCATTCTACCTAGTACTGGTGACCTATTGTTTGGGAGACTTCAGGAACATAGTGAAGTAACCTACTACTGGTGCTGGAATTTTCATTTAAAAACATTATGACTTCTGAGAGTTGACATCCACCCATACAGACACCTGCATTAATCCTTTATTATTGAATACATTTTATATTTAAGCATAATAACATAATTTCCCCCTTCCCTTTCCTACCTCAAACTTCTTTATACCCCTTCCTTCAACCACTTCCATGTCCCTTTCCCTATCTCTCTCTCAAATTGATGGTCTCTTTTCCTTTGATTATCATTGTTATACACACATGTACACACACACACACACACACACACACACACACACACACGCACAAATACATATCTACAACCAGTATTAATGTGTAAAGTTTGTTGCTTTGTGTATATAATTTCAAAGCTGACCATTTTATGCTGGATAACAAATAGGAAATTCATCCTGTGAGAAGATCTCAGGGATTTTACTTCTCTTTTAGCAGTCATTAGTTTCCTGTGGGTCTCTGTCTAGGAGTGGGAATTTGTGAAATTTCTTCTTCCCTGTTAGCATGTCTATTGATATTTGTAGCGTTCATGCCTTGAAATGGCTGCCTAAGTCACTTCATTTTTGTTTCGTTTTAAGCTATGTGGATCTCTTTATTACCCAGGTGTGACAAAAGATAGCTGGAACATGATGATTTAGTGTTATAATACTATTTTCAAACCAACCCTTAAAGTGTCTGTTTACTGGGTAGCTCTCACCTTTTTTTCAAAATCCAAATGGCTTATGTTTCTGGAACTTTGGGGACTTCTTTTAGCTCTCAGAAGCAACTAGCCCCATACAATGCCTTTGGTAAATACAAAAAGTACTGTGAACTCTGAGTCCATTTGAAAATTAATAGATATTTATATGATTGACAATCCCATTACTATTTTTAAAGTAAGTGCTTCATTGGAACAAAAAGATGAGATGCATATGTCATTTATTTTATCAATGTTCATTGAATCACTTAAATCACTCACTGTTCTGAGTCCTGAAATGATGAGCTAAATAAGACAAGGAAATAATTAGTAAAAAGTTCATAGTCAAATCAAGTAACATACATAAGTAAAATATTGCATTGATTTCTTTGTTGTTATTGAATAAAGTAAATTAATTACCTTCTGCTGTATGAAAAAAATCAAGGGTTCATTTGAAATTGATTAGCATAATCCATAGTGAGACAGCAGATTACATATGAGACTGTTATTGACCACCAGTATACTTTTTTGTTTTAATTGAGTAATTTGAAACTGGAGATAAAATATAATTATCCACAAATGTGACAAAAGACCAAATTTAGGAAATTATACATATTTGAAGATATTTATTGTACAGAAATACAATAAGCCCTTTACCAGATTTTGCAAGTGCTCTGAAAACTAATGCATGTTTGATGCGTGAATTTATGTTTAGGGTTGGCCCATTCATCTTTTGTTTTCTCTTAGGGAAAAATTTTTTTCACTTACTAAGAAAAATACTTCTAATGTCAAACAACATATCAATATTTAAATAGCATGGACATACAGAAACACCCAATCACTGAAAATGATTAAAAATAAAAAACACCTAATAAGATTGAATTACTAATTCATATTGTTAACAATTATTTTGCTAGAAGTGGTTGGTTCATGTTATTTGATGTACAGAATCTTAGGTATTAAAAGTAACTTTGAAGTGTATGGTTTGCTTTCCTTCTATAATCACTGCTGGGGTTGATGAAAACTACAACTCTGACTGTATTTATCTTGATAAAAATTCAATCTAATGAAACAAAATTATGGTGATTATCATATTTCATTTCTCTATTCTGATAAAATATTGACATTTTCCTATTTCTTGCACTTTCTTGCTAATCTGTAATATTTTCCAAAATAAATAGCTATCCACATTGTTTTATTTGATGGTAACCATTGTTGTATTTTTAAAATGGCGGGAAGGAGTCACACCATACCAGAGGGTCCATGTAGGTGAGTTTATTGAGGGGAAGGGAGAGAAGGGGCAGAAAAGGGGGCAGAGACTGGTCCCTGGGAATGAGAGCAAAGGGAGAGAAAGAGAGAGAGATGGGAGGTGTACAAGGCTTGCCTTTTATAAGGAAACATAGTGAATGCGCACAGGGGTTGCTCTTAGTGGCTGCAGCTGAGGTATATCCTGTCAGGACCCTAAGGGCAGGCCAGTACAGATACCTAAATGGTAACATTCCTTCCTTTTGTTTATTATAAAAGGTGAAGAGTTAGAAAGGGGTAGCAGGTGAGGCAGCACTGAGGGCGCTATGTTCTCAAGACTGCTTCCTGCTGGCCTGGGGGGCATCAACCATCTTTGGGGGACCTGAGAAAACTAGGGTTCTGGCCACATCCTGGCGTGGCTGCTGTTTCACTTCACTGTCCAGGCTCTGTGGAACTGTCTGGCAATACTTGGACTTGGCAAGATGCTGTTAAGATGGATCCAAGTCCACTCCCTGGAGCTCATAAAAAATCATGATGAGGTCACCAGCCAAGTTGGAGGAGAGCCATGTGGTTGCTGTTAATAGTTATACGCACACACACACACACAAAATTAAACAGGAGTTGAGTAAATAGAAAGCGAGAACCTGTATGTGCTGTGCAAAATAAAGCTGGCTTCTCCATCTCTGATTTGCACATTGCAGCAAACAGAACATTTAGAAAGGAAGAGCAGACAGACATAAACAGGTCTTAAAGCAAAGAAAAGGGAAGAAAGTGGAGAATTCTTTCCCAGTTTCCTAACTGCCTGGTCCAAAGAATGTTTAGTGGGTCTCCAAAAGCCATCTCAATGGGAACAAAGAGGTGTATGACACAGTTCCCAAGCATGAGGCAGAGGGAATGATACAAGGCTGTAGCTAGAGTTTTCCTGAAAGACTGAAACGGCGCTGTGGCTGCTGGCTCCACCCACCTCAGCTTCCCAACATGGCGGTGATATGTTTACCACCAGCTCTGGGAGCCTTCCTGGGTCTATGCTTCTATCAAAGCAGCGTTTAGCCCAGAAACCTCTTTTTTTTTTTTGTTTTGTACTAGCAAAGGCTAAATCCACCACGCAGCTTAATGTGCCACTTGCAGAGGCCTCATTCCCGCCATACTGCAGGTCAAACACACATGCCAGGAAACCGCCATACAGTAGCTCAAGCCCGCAGGCTGCAGCTAACTTGAGAAAGACAACTAGGAAGCTGTTTTAGCTCCGTTTTAGAATCTTCTTTTTACGCTTTCTCAGGTTTTAAGTGGAAATTCCTGCCCCACGTTCTGGCGCCATTTGTAGCTAGAGTTTTCCTGCCTGGCCCACGGTCAGGATAAATCTCTCTCACCTGCCAGTCCCACAGCCGCTCAGACCCAACCAAGTAAACACACAGACTTATACTGTTTACAAACTGTATGGCCGTGGCAGGCTTCTTGCTAATTGTCCTTATATCTTAAATTAACCCATTTCTATAAATCTATACCTTGCCACATGACTCGTGGCTTACCAGCATCTTTACATGCTGCTTGTCCTGGCAGCGGCTGGCTGGCAGTGACTCCTTCTGCCTTCCTGTTCTTTTAATTCTCTCTGTTAGTCCTGCCTATACTTCCTGCCTAGCCACTGGCCAATCAGTGTTTTATTAGCAACACATTTGCCATACAGAACATCCCACGGCACAAGGCCCTCCGTGTTCAGCCAAGCAAAGAGCAAGGGTTGAGGTGGTAGGTAGCCCAAGGAAGTGGGCACAAGCTGTTCAGTGTATCATCACACAAAAATAGGGACCAAGGACTAAGAGCCCAAGAGACACAGTCACCTGGTACCAGGACTTTGAGAAAAGCCAGAAGGCAAGGAGAGGACTGTGCTTAAGAAATGAAGCCTCACATCTAGGCGAATGGTCAGAGGCAGGTGGACCCATCAGAGACCCAATTATTGGTATTGAATGGAAGGCAAATCTGTTGGAGAATGAGAAAGCAGATTTATTGCAGGTGGAAAAGAGTAGATCAGAAAGCAGATTTTTTTTGCAGGTGAAAAAGAGCAGATCTGCTGCAGGTTTAGAAGGCAGGTAGTGTCCTAGCACGAAGTAGGTACATGTGGCAGGCCCTGCCAAGGTATGCCGCTAAGCAAACACACCACACACAACAGAGTTAGTGCAAAAGATTTGGGGGAGGGGAGAACAAAGAGGGAAAGGGTGAAAGGCAACATCAGAGTAGGTACTTGATAAGAGAAAGATTGAAAGTAGGGTACCCTCTTCCATCTAACAGATCACTGGCAGATGTTACAATGGTCCTGTGAACTACCAGGATATGGGGTGCTGGTAAGCAGCCATTTTATGGGACCAAGTCCAACTGCAAAGATGGATAAGTTAAGCTCTTAAATCAGGTGCTAGATATGGCGGTAGGTACATTTTCCATGAGTGAGGTCGAGAAGGTCCAAGGGCTGGAATCTCTAGTGTCCCAGAGGTTCAGCAAGGACCAAAGAGGAGGCACAAGATGCTCAGTAGATGGTCATCCAAAAAAGCAGGGGTCGATGAGCTAGGAGCCTAAGTGAGACACAGTAGCCTGGTATCCGGACTTTGAGAAAAGCCAGAAGGCAAGGACTGTGCTCCAGAAACAAAGCCTTATTCATGGGAAATAGCCAAAGGCAGGGGGCTTACCAATCGTTGGTATTGAATGGAGAGACCCAGCGATTGATTAGGTGGGAAAATATGTCTGTTGTGGGTGGACCAGGATCCATGGTCCCCACACGTTTCAGACTGCCGAGAAAGCAGATTGATTTGCCCAGCAAATCTGAAGGAGCCAGCTTTGGCCATCTGATTCAGCTGCTGAGCCAGGGTGTGTAGCAGACACTAGGACAAACAGGCAGACTGACATACCTCTGCTTGGCTGACAACCAAGATCAATCATCACAGCTGAATTTGTCAATTTGTGGGAGACCTTCCTGCTTTGAAAAATGGGAAAAAGTAGAACCTGGGAGCATAAGCCTCACTTAGAACATTGGCTCCCTGTTAGTATAGTGATGCATATCCCCACCTGTCATGCAGGAGACTGGGGTTTGATTCCCTGACTGGGAGCCAATGTCCTATTTTAAAAATGGTGAGAAGGAGTCACACCATACAAGAAGGCCCATGTAGGAGGTTTATTGAAGGGAGGGAAGAGAAGGGGCAGAAAATGGGGCAGAGACTGGTCCCTGGGGATGATAGAGAAGGAGAGAGAGATGGGAGGTGTATAAGACCCATATCGAATATGCACAGGAGGTACTCTTAGTGGCTGCAATTGAGGTATATCCTGTCAGGACCCTGAGGGCAAGCCAATACAGGTGTCTAAATGCTAACAATCATGATGAATGTAGGCAGAGTTTTCCTGTCCAGAAGCTGTTCTCAAATAATCACTCAGAGGCTTCATATAAATTATAAATGCTCAGACAATAGCTCAGACTTGTTACTACCTAACTCTTATACTTAAATTAACCTATATTTCTTATATATGCTTTACCACGTGGCTCATGGCATGTTACCTCATTTTCTACATGCCATGCCTCCTCAGTGGCTGGATGGTATCTCTTCTAACTCCACCCTTCCTCATCGCATCATTCTCACTTTGGCCTTCCCGCCTAACTTTGTCCTGTTCAGTTATTGGTCAGTCAGCTTGTTTATTAAATCAATCATAGCAACATATATTGACACAGTGTACAGAGGATTTTTCCACAGCATATGGAGGCAAGTAATGTTGATTTGAGCTATACTTGTATGTTTGAAATTCAGAGCACCATCTCTCTTTACATGTGTTATGAATATAGAAAAAGAGTCCATTTCCAAAAGTGACTAGCACTAAATGGACAGAACATTTAGTGTAGATATTTGTTTACTTTGTTTGTCATATATAAAAACAAAACAAAACAAGTAATTTCTGACATTTGTATCTGTCCTTTTGACTTATTCTTTATCTCATCCCAAAAAGTACATTCATTACTTTTCCTGGATATGTGAAAATAACAAACATAATATTGATTAACTAAGCACTCACTCCTTAACATATATCAGAAAAATAACAAAAGGTTAGTAGACATTTTTTTTCTGTTTAAAATTGTGGTTTTTTAATGGGTAAGCAACTACTATATCAAAAGGAACCTGAAATGATAAACCTAAGAAGAAAACACATAGAATTGTTTTTCAAAATAAAATGCTATTTTGAATTTCAAAAGATACATTTCAGTCTTTCCCTTATTTAATCAGCAAAAATCAAGTACAATTCAATAAAGATTGCTGATAGTATATTGATAATGAATCCATCAACTCCTATGACAGATACAAGATTACATCTTATACTTTCCATGACATTTTGATGGAGACCATTTTTATTGTGTTAGGAAGGAAGAGGAAAAGGAAAGGTCATCAGATTCTTATCATACGGTCATATTGTCCTGTAAAATGGAAAGGTCTGGTTAATGTCAGTGAACAACTCAGGGATTCATAGGTTATTTGCTGGAACAAAGCATCTTTGCCTCATTTTACATCTCAAGGTTTACAATCCTTTAAACTCTGCAATAACAGTCATTCACTTACCAAATGGATCTTCTATGCATTGTAAGTTGTTTCCTCTTTCCAAAACCCTTGTACTATAATAAAAGCCTCCAGGAAAGATACAGGAACCTGAATTTTATATCAGTGTCATTTAAAAATGTATTAAAACCAGTAAGACAAAATTATGTTTAAGTGAAAATAGTCACATATAATAGACCTACCAACATTCTACAGTAAATGCCTGTGTATATTAAATCTCTAAAATTGTATTATATTACAAATAGAAACATTCTGCATTTTTCAATTTGTTATTCAGTAATTTTAGTGTATTCTAATACAATTTCATCTTAGTCCACCTTCATGATAGCAACAACACTATAGTAGTAAGCATACTTTATTACTAGAACATAGTTTCAATATGCAAATTTCTACAGGTATTTAAAGTTAAGGATTATCTAAAGCATGATTTTTCACCTAGAAAATGTGTTGCAATTATTTTATGGGTAAGAACTAGATTTCATGTGTTACTTAGGTTTATATTACTCTAACAAATACATCCTAATCAGCTTGTAAAGATAACAATGGAAATTTTGTTTTCCAATTAGGAATGTTTCAGTCTAGGACCTGCTGGGATAGTTTTGAACCTGTACTCAAGTAGCACAGTTTGGCAGCAATTACATAACTGGAGCAAGCAGCTCATCTCATGATACCAGAGAGAAAGAGAAATACTAATCCAACACCTCATAAACCCTTCTTAAGGAAAAGCACCAATGACATAGTCCCTACATTTGTTCCCTCCTTTAAAAGATTCACCACAACCCTCAGGCTAGAATCTAAGTATTTGCAGATATTCAATTTCCATGTTATATTTAATTAATGGGAAATCACTATTAAGAAACCAATTGAATTGTCTAGTCATGTGACTTTTGTGTTACAATGGTCTCTTCTAGTTATTCATATGTGTTATAATTACCTTTGATATGAAATGTGTATTGGCTAATATTTCATGGTACCTTATTAAGACAGTGTTAAACTATTTTCAAATGAGGATGTAGCCATGTATTCCAAGCTTAGTCATATACTTAGGTATTATTGGTGAATAAATGCCAAATTGATCAATTATAATATAAATATCTTATTCATATACAGTTAACCAATTAAGTCATTTAAGAAACTGCAGAAATTAGATGCCATTATAAAAGCATATAGTTTGCTTTAATGAAATGTTTGATGTCAAACATAATATTAATATTTAATAAAGAAGATTTTTTTACATATAAATGATTTTTGAATTCTATCTAGTATGCTGAAAATTTTAATGGAAGGTAAGGAAGAAAGCAGACTAGAGAAAGTAAAAAGCACTTGAAATAATAACAGAATATGGGAAGCTGGTGATTGTGATGAATTCCTTAAACAGGGTGTCAGTAAAATTAAGCAGCTGACTATACTCACTCTAAACGATTTCAAACATATTTTCATTGCCTCCAGGTGCCTGCACTCCTAGATAATACAGGAAAACATCTATATCCTCTCTTAGGAACTCATAGAATGTTATTTTTTCAAACAGTCTTCCTTCCAACCAGTTACATGCTATGTTTGATCAGAAACACAGTTGATTTCACATAAACATTTGAATATTTCATATGCTAATAACAATTTATTATACTGCCCAAACTGTGAAATTTGGGGGTTTATCATTAAAAGGTAAACATTGTTTCAGGTTGTAGATGATAGATAATGCATGAAACGGGGGACATTATACATCAACGTAAGAGAACTCAATTTACATTGGAGTGCAGGTGGGGAGACAGCTTCTTTGTTTTGCAAGAATGAGAGCATGGCTTCCATCTCTAGAACCACAGACAATTATTTAGGTTTGGTCACTTATGCTTGTATTCTCATCCTAAGTAGATAGGGGTAATTCATGAATCTTTAAAACTCAAACTCATCACAACAATAATGGACAACTATAGTATGGGGCATTGGTTCAGCACCATCAGGCTCTGTTATTTACCTCACTGGTGAAACTGTTATTAACACATGTCATTAGAAGAAGGAAGTCACAATGTACACATCAACCAACTCTTCAATGAGGTATAGAATAACAATTATAAATTATCACAGTGATTTATTTGAGATATATAAACATTAGTAGAAGAAAAAACTAGCTAATTCCTGCTTCTTTAATACATTTATAATAAGGTTTAACTTTTGTAAAATAATGTTCTATTCAAGAAAATTGTGACATGTCTTACAATATGATCTCAGCAATAATATATATTATAATAAACTGTCATAGTGAGCCTTTAAAAGTCAAAGTTGCATCACAGCATGCTTCTACTATCTACCACATGCCACTTATCCCTCTCAGAGAAAGCAGATGTATCACTCATGTCCTTAGGATGCTTAACTATTTGCTCATTCAGCTTTACATTCTTTCTTTGATCTAGTATTTTATTTGTAGCTCCTGATCTCTGTCTTGTCTAGCTACCTTAGCTTGCTTACTATTTTATGAATGTAAGTTACAACCATCATGGATTTGTTTATTATATTTCTTCTTCCAAGAACATTTTGCCACAAGATAAGTGTATAGCTATACCTAACATGCTGAAAATAATTGACCTCCAAATAATCTGAATTCTAATGTAAAAAGGCAGTAAATATGCCATTTTACATGAAAATAAGGATTTGGCAGATATTAAGATTATGGACCTTGTAATTTGAAATCATTTTGAGTTATCTGGTGTCTTAGTCTATTTTGTGCTGCTATAAAATAATAAAAGAATACTATTGAGTGGGTAATTAAAATAAATGTAAATTTATTGTCTTGTTTCTGAAGAATGGAAGTACTATAATTTGATTAGAACATTTTAGCAATTTATCCATTAAAAGAAATTGGAGAGGTAACAGAAAAAAAGGAGAAAGACAGTGACAGAGATTAAGAAAGCAAATGGATGAATTAAGAGAGGCTAACTAACTTATGTGATGTTAGTGATGCCTTCAAAAGAACTCAAACTTCATGGTCTAAGCATCGCTCTTAACTGCTTACTTATCTGTGCTCTTGTAATTACAAACACATTTTAATATGCATTTGTAAGAAGAAAAACATTAAAAATATAAAATAGTGAATGTGGGAATCCCTTAAAGTATATAAATTCCTTGATCAGCAGTCAGATGAAAGGGTGTTTATAACAATAAAAATAATGTTACTGCATATGAAGATTGGGACAGATGACACAAGACAAAGAAGAATCAAGAAGGAAGAGTTGAGGGCATTTGGGTTATCAATAGAGCTTACAAAAAGAAATGAAGCTTGGGTGCCATGTTTTATTTTAGGCTATTGATACACACATAAGGAGTCTAACCTGTAAAACATAATATAGTAAATATGTGTTTGAAGCAACTGTGTTTGAGACTTTTTTCATAGCAGTTTTCATTTGACAATGGCATGTTTTCAATGAATATCATTAGCACTCAGTTAAAATTTCATTAAGATTCTGAATGCCCTTCTCAGTCTTCTCATTGCAATTCTAACTATTTTAGACCCTAATATAAATATAAATGTGAAGAATTATAAAACATTTCAATGTTGTCTTCCTTGGCTGTAATTGATTTGTATCAGAACAAGAATTGCCATTTTGAGGATTTTTTAAAAATATATACTGATATATCCTCACTTTATAGAACAGTTTTTAACACTAAGTAAATGTCAGAAACATTGGTGAGTGAACAATGATCTGTTTTAATTGATGATTAAGTTAATAAGACAGTGGATGTTGAAAATTAATTTCAAATAATTTGGATTATGTCCAAAGACATTTGCTGTGGCTCTCATAAATTTAGATGAAAAATATATTATCCATATTATTACAATCCTACATTTATAATTTGAATATGAATGAAACATTAGATCTTATTAGCATATGTGTAAGCATTGCAGGACTGTGACCATTCATCCTATTGTTAAGTTTGCTTTTATGTTATTGTATTTCAAAACATATCCATTTTAACAATATAGTCTATTTACCTTTTGTCATGAAATGTTTGTTATCTAACAGTGAAAACTAGCATATTCTCTAGCTTTTCCATTTCATTTGTGGGAACTTTGAACTTATATAGGCTGCTTTGCAATTCACAGTGAATGAAAGAATTTGGGAGTTGATTTCAAACTTCTGAGTAACCTCTGTTCAGTGCGATGTTTACTTACTATGACCACAGGTCCTATGCTCTCCACTCCTGAGAGACAATAATCCCCAATCACATGCATCTGTTTCAAAAGGCTAAAAGCACCTCTATTTCACAAGATTCACTTCCTTTGAACTAGTCTTTCAACTGAATTCCAATCCTGGAAAGGTTTTTATGTATGTTGCCCAATAAAAATGAATTTCTTTGCCTTCTAAATTATTGGTCCAAGAATGGCTAAGAACAGGAAAAAAAAAAGAATGACCTGATTTTAACTGTTTGTAAACTAATAATGTTCAGCTTCCTTTTGAAGCTATTTTGTGTCACTTAAAGCTATGGAGTATATTTAATAGTCACTTTCATTCCCTGTCTCTATCTCTAAAATTCAAGTTATTGTCTAGAAGTGAAATCTGTTCTTCAACTACATTCATGGGAGTTTTCCCCCATAATTTTCCAATTACTCAGATTTAACTGCCTAAAGTTGAGTTCTCATGGTGGTAAGAGTAGGAGAGGTGCTTTCATCCTGATTTGTTTTGTGTGGTGGTATTGTGTTCCCCAAAATATTGTGCTCACTAATAAACTTATCTAGGGTCAGAGAAGAGAACAGTCACAATATTAAACATAGAGGATAGGCAGTGGTAGCACACGCCTTTAATCCTAGCCTTCTGGAGGCAGAAATCCGTCTGGATCTCTGTGAGTTTAAGGCCACATTGGAAATAGCCAGGCATGGTGACTCATGCCTTTAATCCCAGAAAGTGAGCCTTTAATCCCAGGGAGCGAGGCAGAAAGCAGAAAGATATATAAGGCATGAGGACCAGAAACTAGAAGCATTTGGCTGGTTAAGGATTCGGGCTTTCGAGCAGCACAGTTCAGCTGAGATTCATTCTGAATAAGGACTCAGAAGCTTCCAGTCTGAGGAAACAGGATCAGCTTAGTAACTGGCAAGGTGAGGTAGCAGTGTCTTGTTCTGCTTCTCTGATCTTCCAGCATTCACCCCAATAACTGGCCTCAGTTTGATTTTACTAATAAGACCTTTTAAGATTCATGCTACAGGTTTGGATCCTTAAACCCATTATTTTACTTCTAAAATCATCCTTAAAAAGCATCCTACAAATGATAAAGAGTTTTGATCGTACATTCAAATAGAAAGCTGTTTTTTTCAAGTAGTGAAAAATTGGAGACTATAACTAAATCACATTAGATATATGAACCATCAATTGAAAGCATAAGTTATATACAGGTGACCTACATCTGAGAGAATTTTCTACATTGTCCTGATATTTTTTCTTCATAGAAAATGTAGCATACTTTGTATACCATCTGTTGATTTTGCACTGTAAATTAATTGAGGCCTGTGGCTAGATCTCAGATATTCTTAAAGAAGCCCTAGAGTTTAAACAGGGAAAGGGATATAAAAAGAAATTATGTATTCAAACCTCTGATTTGTTAAATGAAAAACTTCTGCAAAGTGAATGTTGAATTAGATCTAGAACTAGAATTTAGATCTCCAATTTACAATCTGGGATACTTTTTGCTTCATTAAACTCTTCTCATTATTAACTATGTATTTTAAATTTTACTAAAAATAGTGCTG
>CABHPP010116085.1:0-17070 GCA_902168425.1 Peromyscus attwateri
TTTTTTTTTTTGGTTTTTCGAGACAGGGTTTCTCTGTGTAGCTTTGCGCCTTTCCTGGAGCTCACTTGGTAGCCCAGGCTGGCCTCGAACTCACAGAGATCCGCCTGGCTCTGCCTCCCGAGTGCTGGGATTAAAGGCGTGCGCCACCAACGCCCGGCTTATTTTTTTGTTTTCTTGAGACAGGGTTTCTTTAATAGTCCTGGCTGTTCTGCAACTCGCTGTGTAGACCAGGATGGCCTCACAAAGATCCACCTGCCTCTGCCTCTGCCTCTTTGAGTGCTGGGGTTGAAGGCATGTGCCACCACCGCCTGCTTGTTTCTTAAAACAACATTAATAGGTGACAGTGTTGTTGGTGAGCTAATTTGCAAGAGCCTGCATCTGCTAAACAAATTAAAATAAGTTAATTTTTGCTTTTGGAAATAGGATTTTTAATCACTTTAACCTTGTGAAAATGGTGGGTTTCCATTTTCAGGAAATGCAGTTGAGCCTCAGGTGGTGGTGCATGCCTTTAATCCCAGCACTCAGGGGCTAGCCTAGATGATAGAGAGTGAGTTCCAGGACAGCCAGGGCTACACAGAGAGACCCTGTCTCAAGAAGAAGAAAAAGGCAGCTGAAATTCAGAGATGTAATTTTGGTATGATCCTGTTGGTGTTGGAGTCGATGGATCTCAAGCTCTCTGCTTTAGTTTGCCTGATTCAGTGTGTGTGCTTTGCTCAGTGTGGGAATCAGCCCTGTCTGTTAGACTTTGGCTTCAGACAGTACTCCATGCTAACCAGATCTATTTTGAGTTTGATTATGTGGTACTCAGACAATGGGTGATGTGATTGTCTTTTCTTACTCTTTGTAATTTATGAAGATTTATAATTAATTATTTTCACATTTTCTACTTCTGTGTGTGAGCATGTATGTGTTTGGTCTTCCCTGGATATCAATTCTTCTCATTAATTCTGAGTATTTATTTCTAACTTGATTAAAAGATTTTACTATATGGGTATTGAATGTTTTATATTCTTGAATTTCTTGGCCATCTTAATTCAGTTTTAAAATACTGTTTGAAATTGTCACCTACAATCTTCATATTGGTGGGGAACAACAGACCTTAGTTCTGGAGGTGGAGCTCAAGTCAACAGGCTTGGTGTAGTAGGTGCTTTCACCCATTTCTGCCATCTCACTGCCACTGCGGCCCCTCCCTCCGCTTTGATTTTTGTCTGGCCAGTGAGCCCCCCGGTGTCTCTTTGTCTATCTGACCCCCACTGTGTGTGTGTGTCTATGTCTGTCTGTGTCTGTGTGTGTGTCTGTCTGTCCCATTTCTCCCTCTCCCCACATGGGGGAATTACAAATGCACATTACTGCCCCTGACTTTTATGTGGATTGGATATTGAATTCAGGCAAGCATTTTACTGGCTGAGCCATCTGCTCAGCACTGATACACTTTAAAAAAAGATTTATTAATTTTTGCTTTATGGGTGTTTTGCTTGCATATGATGTCTGTGCATCATGTGCATGTGGAGGTCAGAAGAGGGTGTCAGATCCCCTGGAACTGGAGTTGTGAGCTGCCATGTGGGTTTTAGGAATTAAACCCAGGTCCTCTAAGCAGAGCAGCCAGTGCTCTTAACAACTGAGCCATCTCTCCAGCCCCTGAAATACTACTTTTTAATTGAAACAATGACTAACATGACAATCTATGGGTTTGGTTTTCAGAAAGTGAGTTAGTTAAGCCCAGCACCTTAGGGACAAAATCTGATGGTATTAATTGTCAATGATAAAATTTGAGCTTTCACTTGAAACCATAATGTTGATGAACTTGACCATGAGTACCTTTCATTTTGGAATGACTTCTCTGATGATTTGTGATATGAATTTAGATTTTAAAAGACTGTATAATGAAATTACACATTTACATTCTATTTGAAAGTAAATATATTTGAAATGTCAACTTCACCCAGTGCTTGGCACTGCAAAATCATACATGAAAAACTTGCATTTCACCGCAGCATGGAAGGTCCTTGATGGGATTCAGGTCTGATTGTCAACTGCAGGAAACCAGAACATGCCATCTGGAAATGTGCCTCTTGAACAAACATAGCAGAAGCTCTTTAAACAGGTATTACCTTTTTATAAGGGAAATCCACACATGTGATGTGCAAGTGAGCTGTTGGTGTGTGCACAGTACTCAGCTCTTTTTGCCTTTGAATCACACCAGTCACTGAATTACAGCAAGACTTACTATAGCACCTAATATAATTTATGATTATATACTTGGTTTTTTGTTGGTCTCTGACAATAGAATTAGCATTGGCTTTCCATACTTGTTTTGTTGACAAGGTTTGCTGTGTTGCCTAGGCTGGACTCAAACTCTCTTGGTAGGCAAGATCACCTTTCAGATTCTCCTCTGTTTTCAAGTACTGGGGTTACAGTGCATACCTGGCAAGGTGTTTCATTTTAAAAATTTTATTAGCCGGACAGTGATGGTACACGCCTTTAAAAATCCCAGCACTGGGGGACAGAGCCAGGTGGATCTCTGTGAGTTTGAGGACAGCCTGGTCTACAGAGCAAGATCCATGACAGGCACCAAAATTACACACAGAAACCCTGTCTCGAAACCGCCCCCCCCCCAAAAAAAAGAAGTTTAGTGTGCATGTGTGGACTATGGGAAGTTGGTTTTCTTCCTCCCCCCTTCCCCTGCTGTCCTGGAACTCACTCTGTAGACCAGACTGCCCTGGAACTCACAGAGATCCACCTGCCTCTGCCTCCTTGAGAGCTGGTATCAAAGGCGTGCGCCCCCACTGCCTGGTTGGTTATCTCTTCTTTCGTGTGTGAAATGTAGGCAGTGAGGCTCACTGCCAGTGATTTCCCTGCGTAGCTGTCTCACCTCCCTCTGTGTTTTAATAAACATGATTGTGGAAGGTGTCACTTTCCTGGTGTTCCCTGGGGGCTTTTACAGAAGACCGAAGCAGACCTTTTTAGTGAAGTGATGAACTCCGGATTCAGCTCTCAAACTAGATCCTAGCAAAGCCTTGGCATCTCCTTATTGTATTGTGGAAGTTACCTGAAAGGGCCAAATCTTTGGGTTCTATTTGATGCCATCTTGAAGCCATAGTGTTTGCAATGGGATACCTGAGTGAAGAAACATGGCACATTAGAAAGGAGGACATTTCACTAACAATTCAGCTGCTCTCCTTTCCACAAACACTGTAGTTTTGAAGATTAGGAAACTTAGCAGACGCATAGCTGGGAGAGAGGAAGAGGACTGGAGTTGCAGAAGGACTGACTAGGGTGGTGGTGACACTATTGAAAATAGTCTACCACTGGCCTGGAGCGCATTCTGCTGCCGCCTCCCAAGTAGCTGCGTGTGCTGCCAGGCCTAGCTGTTGCTTCAGCCTGCCAAGTCTGGAGTAGGAGACCAAGGACTAACCAGAAACAGAGAGATTATATAATGTTGCAAGAAAGTATGAAAACAAGCTGGCAAGTTCTTAATTGTAGCACTTGTGGAACTGAGGCAGGAGGATGACGACTTTGAGGTCAGCCTAGGATGTATATAGGGAGATTTTTGTCTCCGAAAGCCAAAGGTATGTAAAGTACATCCAGGTAAAGGTTTATGACTTGCTCTGACTGTGTGGGTTGAGAGTAGCTCCAGTAGAGGTGTTGGGTGGGGGTTTGGTTGGAAGAGTAGATGTGCTGTAGACAGAAGGAATGATAGGACATGCACCAGAGGCCACCTTTCTGACCCCCATAGCAGTGATGAGAAGGAGGAAGAAATACTACCTTTTTTTTTTTCTCCTGAGAGTAAGAGGTTGAAATGGAGCTTAAGTCAATTATAAAGGCCAGATTTTGATCTGTAGGCTGGTAGGTTCTGATAATTAAATCAGAGGAGTCAAGATAATTTTTTTTTTCTTTAAAGATGTGCTGGGTTAAATGCCAGGTGTGGTGGCACACACCTTTAATCCCAGCACTAGGGAGGCAGAGGCAGGAGGATTTCTAAGTTTGAGGCCAGCCTGGTCAATGTAGTGAGTTCCACGACAGTCAGAGCTACATAGTGAGACCCTGGCTCGAAACAAGCCAACAACAACAACAGTGGCAGACCAGGTGGATCAAAACAAAAAACAAACAAGAGTTTAGGTGGGTAGGTTTATTATGGGCTGGTTAACTTAGGTTGTGATGGTCATCTGGTTTCCTCTTCTGCTGGGCTGAGGGGTCTAGCACGGGTGTTGCCACTCAGCCCTGAGATGTTGTGTGCACGCTAGCTTTTGAGCTAGGATGGAACTGTTAGGTGTTTGTATGTTGTCCCCCTAAACAAGGTTATCAGTAACGAAGATAGAATTTTTTTTTTTATTTTGAGACAGGGTTTCTGTGTGTAGTCCGGCTCTCTTGGAACTTGTTCTGTAGACCAGGCTGGCCTCTAACTTGCACAGACACGTCTGCCTCTACCTCCGAGAGTGCTGGGCTTAAAGGCACGTGGCTAGAAAAAAAACTTTTATTATTATTATTTTTTTTGGTAGGGGCTTTTCTTTTCTTTTTTCCCCAGAACTGAGGACCGAACCCAGGGCTTGCTCTACCCCTGAACTAAATCCCCAACCCCGAAAAAATTTTTTAATTAAATGTTATTGTAGGATTAAGTATTTAGATTAGTTGGTGGTGTCGAGCCACTAAATTGAGTAGGTGTATCAATTTGGGACTTGTGTTTTAGGCAAAACCTTTATGTATGAATGTCTCTTGATGTCTTGTAAGTTCTTCTGAAGTGCTCCTCCCCATTAGAATGAGCAGTCCCAGCTTTTGTCTAGTGCTTGAAGCAGTTCTCAGCAAATCAATTAAAACCCATAGCTGTTGTTTGAACATTTTCTTAAGTTTCTGTGGTTCTCAAGAGACACTGCAAAGACTCTCATAATTAGTGTACTTAATCATACCTTGTATAGCCCTGGCACACAAGCCTGATGGAGAAGTTGAGTCACAGCTGAGATCGCCAGGTCTTGGCCCCAGTGTTTAATCATAGCACACCCAAGAATAGACACTTGAGGCTGTTTTAGAGAGCTTTTGCTTTTCTCACCTCAGATTTCCTTACTTGTTAGCCACTCTGCACATCTCATGTGGAAGTAAGGGTAACTTAGGTCAGAGTATGGTTTATCTGGTGTCTTGGGGAGTAGTGGGGAGGGCTGAGGCATAATGGCTGTGGAGGTAACCCCTGACTCCCAGGCACTTACGCCATGCCCCTAAACTGACGTGGTTATGATCGTAGTGATGAGCTGAGCAGCTCTGTTGACTGGTTGGAGGTGGTGTGATTTACGCATACATGCTTTCTTTTGTGATCGTGGGGGTAAAATGGGGTAAAGGGGGTAAGGAACAATCGATGCCTTTTGTTGGTTATAGAGTCAAGTTATAGGTCTTCCCTTCAGGATCTAGTGGTGATGCTAGTGGCAAGCTATTTAGCCACTTCCTCTCTGTAAAACAATTGATTGTATGCATGGGGGGGTGTCATGAATATATGCGAGAAGTTCAATGCCATCCTGCTCTGTCATCCCTTCCCCGCCTCTAACACAGGAAAGTGCTAGCTTAGCTTAGCATTGGTAAACCACTCCCTCTCATTTTGGCCTAAGGTTTTTCTTAGGCCTCCAAATAACTTTATATTTTATTAACATTCGTGTGCCTGTGCGTGCACACATGCCTCAGTGCATGAATGGAGTGCAGAAGACAACATCAGGTTGCTAGGGACAGAAACAACAGCCTCTGTCCGCGGAGCCCTCTGTTCTTCCTGGTGGTCAAGGAGTGCTTCTGGGCCCTTGTTCTTCTAGCTAGTTTACAAGCCCTTTCTCTTGTCTGAACCCTGAGATAACAAAAAAGGAAGTTGGTTAATGTTAAGCCATACACCAAAACTGTAATGTTAGCCCTTGTGTTTGGCATGACTCCACTGATGTTCTTTTCCTGCTGTGTACTTGGTGGATGCATGCGCTGCAGCAGGTGCCATGTTTGGCTGCGACCTCTAGAAAGGTGGGCTGTGTTTGCATCCGTTTTTGTCGTCTCTTTCAGATTCTTTGTTTTGTTTTGTTTTTCAAGACAGGGATTCTGTGTGTAACAGTCCTGGCTGTCCTAGAATTCACTCTGTAGAACAGACTGGCCTCGAACTCATTGAGATCGACCTGCCTCTGCCTCCTGAATGCTGGGATTAAAGGCATGTGTCACCACTGCCTGGTTCTTGTTTAGTTTGAATTTTGTCACAGACGATCCTTCTGAGTGACACAGACATAGATTGGATTTTGACAGCACAGGAAGGCGTTCTAAGCTGCTTTTCTGCTATCTGTGGCATTTATGAACTCTCCATTATGTGCTATGCACCAATTTGTATTTCTTAGCAAGGTTGGACCTAGTGTTCTGAATACAGATCAAACCTCATCTTCCAGTTGAAAAACTGCTTTTCACTGGCAGTTCTCCACGCAGGTGTGTAGCTTCAGCCCATGGTTAACCCAGGGCAAGAAAACACTACACAGAATCTGGGTTAAATTAAGTGAAAACAAGTATGTTAGTGCTCAGTGTATAGTTTGCTGCTCAATCTAAAAATGCTCTTTGGATGAAGTACATGAGAAGCCAGGTCTGTAATGCAGCTAGATTTGCTGTAGTTCTGTCTTTCACAGAACCAGACTTCGCTGTTTGCCACTGGTGTGTGCCCATCAACATGATGCTGTAGTCTGAAATTCCTGATTAAACCATGTGAGGATTCAGAGGTGTGTGACTGTGGGTGTGAGGGCTTGTGCTTGTAGTCTCAGTGTGAGGTAGAGGCAGGAGGACCAGGCATTCAGGACCAGCAGGAACTACATAGTGGGATCCAGGCCAGTCTGTGCGATGAGGCCCTGTCTCAAAACATATTTAAGTTCGACTATGTGTGTGGGGGTGGTGGTGGTGGTGGTGGTGGTGGTGGTGGTGGTGGTGGTGGTGGTAAATTGGCCTTTCTGGTAGTATTGTGCCACCTAGTGGACATATGTCCCGCAGACTGGCTGGCTGAAATGCTGGACGCATTTTAACATTAGAGACTAGTGATTGTCCTGTTCAAGCAAGAGTTTATTACACATGAAAGCTTAGTAAATGAGACTTAATAAGAACCTCACATTAGAAGCTCAAAAAGAAATACCCTGTGTTTAATCTTCTTAGTGCTTGAAACTTAACCAAGATATATTATTTTTCCTACCACTCAGTATGTAAATAATTGTTGCTGTATGGCTTATGGCAACCCTTGTCATGTAAGAGTTTGTCTGGATTTATACCCATGCTTTAAGTAGAATGTATGAGAGTTTTACAGTAATGTTTATATAGCCTAGGCTTATTTGGACTTAGAAGAAGAACATTAGGTGATAAATATTAGAGAAATAATCCACTGGACAGAAATGCTACCTAGAAAGAGAGCCTGTGGATTGGAGGATGGCTCAGTGGTTAGGAGCATTGACTGCTTGGTCAGAGGCCCCAGGTTCTGTTCCCAGCACACCTATATGGTAGATCATAACTGCCTCTTAGCTCCAGCTCCAGGAGATTGACACCCTCTTTTGGCCTCAGTGGGCACTGCATACACATGGTGCATGTGTATGTACACAGGCAAAGCACTCATACACAGAAAATAAAAAAATAAGTATTTAAAAAAAATTCTGCGTAGTCTAGTCTGGGCTCAGCACTTGAAGAGTTTTTGGTTTTTTGAGACAGGGTTTCTCTGTGTAGATGTGGCTGTCCTGGAATTCACTCTGTAGACCGGGCTGGCCTAGAGCTCACAGAGACCCACCTGCTTCTGCCTCCTGAGTGCTGGGACTAAAGGCGTGTGACACCACCACCCAGTTTGAAGAGTTCTTACCAAACCACAGGATGAGCTTTTATCTATGTTCTGCTTGGATATAAATAAAATTTAGAATTTTATCAAGATTGGCATCTTATTAAATACAATTTATTTTGTGATATCTATGTTGACACAGGGTCTTACTCTGTGGTCCAGACTGACTTCAGGTGTCTTAGTTTAGGTTTCTAAACAACCACACCAGGCTCGTCCAGCACCCTTAATCTTGTCTCAGCTTTCTGAGTGCTGGGGTTTCAGGTCTTCACCACCATGCCCAGCATGATTACAATGCAGCTGAGCTCTGAGCTTGTGTGAACACATTCATCCATAACAAGTACACCGAGAAAGGACTTTTGGACCACAGGCTGCAGCCATTCTTTCACATGACACCTTCCTAGAAAATGCATGCTTTAGTGCTTATCTCGTTCTGTCTTCTTTCTTAGTTGCTGGTCTGTCTTCAAGATGAGTGGACTAGGTGAAAGCTCCTTGGATCCGCTGACCACTGAGTCTCGAAAACGCAAATTGCCTTGTGATGCTCCAGGACAGGGGTAGGTGATTAGTCTCCATTTTCCAGATGGAGGAACTGCGGTTGATTTTTCTCAAGGCCAGTGGCTAATTAGAGGTGGTAATCAACAAAGCTGCAGGAATTTCTACAATGTATACTTTTGTACTACCCCCTTTTTTGATTTTTCGAGACAGGGTTTCTCTGTGTAGCTTTGGAGCCTGTCCTGGAACTCTCTCTGTAGCACAGGCTGGCCTCAAACTCACAGAGATCCACCTGCCTCTGCCTCCCGAGTGCTGGGATTAAAGGCGTGCGCCACCACTGCCCGGCTTACTGCCACATCTTGACCGGTCTTGGTGGCTGAGTTGAGTTTGTTTCCACATAGAGCTAATGGTGTTACATGGGCAGATTCTGCTTGAAGCTTTCTTGAGAGGTGTGAGTTGTGGCTTTTCTCCCTCTTTCCAGTCTTGCCTACAGTGGTGAAAAGTGGAGACGGGAGCAGGAGAGCAAATACATAGAAGAACTGGCTGAGCTGATCTCTGCAAATCTTAGCGATATTGACACTTTCAATGTCAAACCAGATAAATGTGCGATTTTAAAGGAAACAGTGAGACAGATACGTCAAATAAAAGAACAAGGTAATCCAGAGTGACCCCCCCACCAACCCCCATGTTGGATCAGGGGATTGAATAGGGCCTCACTTGTGTAAGTGTAAGACTCACCCTAAAGTCCCAGGTGTTGACCAGCTTTGCTTTTTAGGAAACAATTAACAGAGAATTGGTAGACAGCCAGTGTTCCTCACCATGTCACATGCTGGTGGGAGGAGAGCTGGGGCTGAAAGACAAGAATCTTTATCAGAAAGGGAAACCAGGAAGCTTAATATTTTTATGTTGTGGTATTCTCTTATCAGGCTGTATGTGTTCGGCATGTATGTGTACATACTACCTATCCGCCTGTGTGTGTATGTATGTATGTATGTATGTGCATGTGCGCACGCGTGCTCACTCATGCTCTGAGGTAGGTGCTGTTCACAATGCTTCCTTCTGTGTCTTCAGGAAAAACTATTTCCAGTGATGATGATGTTCAGAAAGCTGATGTGTCTTCTACAGGACAGGGGGTCATTGATAAAGA
The DNA here is from genome assembly GCA_902168425.1 of Peromyscus attwateri. Taxonomy (NCBI): domain Eukaryota; kingdom Metazoa; phylum Chordata; class Mammalia; order Rodentia; family Cricetidae; genus Peromyscus; species Peromyscus attwateri. The sequence goes on from CABHPP010116085.1 coordinate 9,438, forward strand.
TTCTTTAGGACCACTTTTACTGCAGGTAGGTGTGAAGATTGTAGCTGTCCAAAGCATGTTGTGCTTGGTTGTTTCACCATGTGACATACATATATCTATATATGTGGTAGATATAGGGGGTGTTGGAGATAAGAAAATAGCCTTGTATTCTTACAGCAATCACAAAATACCCTTGCTGACACTATATAGTTCTGACAATACCACACACACACACACACACACACACACACACACACACACACACACGTTCCTGAGGAAGAGTAGCTTACAGGTCACCAGCATCCAGAGGTGCTACTTGGTGTATTTTAGTTCAGACCCTTTTGTGGATATTCCCATGATGCTTGCACAGAACACTATAGTTTTATTTTTTCGTTTTGTTGCTTGAGATGGAACCAAGGGCCTCACATGCTAGGTGACCACAGCAGGCAAGCAAGCATGTTACCACCAAGGGACACCCTCAGCCCTCTGCTCTGTATTCTTGAAGTATTTTGTTCATGGTGCTGGGGAGGGAGCCCAGGGCCTCATGCATGCTAGGCAAGTGCTCTATGATGGAGCTGCACCCAGCTTGTGAGGCAATTTCAAACATTAAACATGTGCATGTTTTTAAAGTAATTGCCTTGAGAAGAGCTGATTAACCATGGCGCAGTGCTACTTCAGGCCGGCGAGCGCTTCAGCAAGTTTACTTGACAACTGGTCTTTCTTTCAGTGAGTCATTTCAACTACTTCTGTGTTCATTCATTTTAAAGTTCTTTACACGCTTGTTTAGGAACAGTATGGTAATTCCTTTAGTTCAACTGGGGAGCACTAAGGGTCTCAAAACACCTAGACTTTTTTTTTGACAGGGTATAATGTTAGCCCAGGCTGTCTTTGAATTTGCTATGATAGCCTAGGGTGACCTCAACTCCTCCCTGTACCTTCTTCCTTTACTTCCTGAATGTTGGGGTTAAAGGTATGTTCTGTCATGCCCTGCTCCCTCCCCCAGCCCTCCCACTTTTTTTTTTTTTTCCAAGACAGGGTTTCTCTTTGTAGTTTTGGTGCTTGTCCTGGATCTTGCTCTGTAGACTAGGCTGGCCTTGAACTCAGAGATTCGCCTGGCTCTGCCTCCCGAGTGCTGGGATCAAAGGCATGCGCCACCACCGCCTGGCTTCTCTCTCTCTCTCTCTTAAAATTATTTTTACACTTTGAAATAATCATGCTAATGTTAATAGAAGCATTAGTTTGTAGTTCACTCTAATTTTAGGCTAGCATTGTTTTTTCCCCTTTCAAGTTCTATTTACAAAGAAGGTCGTAGTCTTGTCTGCTAAGGCTGCAGTGACAGGATAATCCAGAGTGTCTCTCAGACAACAGGAGCTTATTTCTTCAGTTTTGAAGACTGGAGTCCAAGATCAGGGTATTGGCAGGGTTGGCTTCTCTTGAGTCCTCCTTAAAATGCCTTAAAATGAATGGCCTTTTCTCTGAGTATGCATCCCTGGTGTCTTGTTATCTGTCTTGAGAAGACACCACTTATGTTGAGTTGGGTCCTCTTTAATACTTACTGACTCTTTAAAGACTCTTTTTGCAAATGTAACCCTGCCCCTTGCAAAAATAGGGGAAGGGCTTTAATGCTTTGGGGACACAGGGGGATACAGTTTTCATAGTAGTCTGTATTTACACGTCCCACTGCAGGCACTGGATGGTTTTCTGTTTGTGGTGAATCGAGATGGCAACATTGTATTTGTGTCAGAAAATGTCACACAGTATCTGCAGTACAAGCAGGAAGACCTGGTTAACACAAGTGTCTACAGCATCTTACATGAGCAGGACCGGAAGGACTTTCTTAAACACTTGCCCAAATCCACAGGTGGGCTGTTTGTTTTGTATTTTGTTTGAGAGAGAGACAGGGTCTCACTGTGTGGTCCAGGCTAGCCTTGAACTCATGATCCTCCTGTTTTTCTCTCCTGTGCTGGAGTATAGATGTGTGCTGCCATATCTGGCTACAGGTATTGCATAGAAATATGTTTTCTAAATACGTTTAATTTTTTCTTACTTATTTCTTAAGAAATTGAATGTGCTTTTTTAGGAAGCTAGGAGCTGAGATTTAACAAGTGATTGCCAGTAGCATTTTCAGTATGGCCTCAGCAGACTCAGTTATTCCTGGGGCCCAAATGTCCATTGGGACTTCTGGTGAGGCTGAGTTTACTCAGACATCTTTATTGTCGCTCTGAAATGTCAGTATGTAGGTGACACCACTTGGGAGTTTGTGTGGTGATAAAACATAGCTGGATTCTGTTCCTCTGTTGTCTACATAGGGTCTCATGTGTTAGCCAGGCTACACTCCAGTCTTCTTGTTTCAGCCTTCTTAGAAACTGGGCCAGCAGCATGCCCTACACACTCAGTTTATAGCTTGGATCCTTGGTTTTTGTTTTTTCCTTTTCTATTTATTTATTTATTTATTTATTTATTTATTTATTTATTTTCTATTTATTTACTTGTTTTTTTGGTTTTTCGAGACAGGGTTTCTCTGTGTAGCTTTGTGCCTTTCCTGGGACTCACTTGGTAGCCCAGGCTGGCCTCAAACTCACGGAGATCCTCCTGGCTCTGCCTCCCGAGTGCTGGGATTAAAGGCGTGCGCCACCACCGCCCGGCTTATTTACTTATTTATTTTATATTTTATTTTGGTTTTTCGAGACAGGGTTTCTCTATGTAACAATCCTGGATCTGAGATCCACCAGCCTCTGCCTCCTTAGTACTGGGATTAAAGGAGTGTGCCACCACCACCAAGTCTTAAAGATTAAAAAAACAAAACAAAAAACTTAATGTGTATGTATCTATGAATGAATGCCATGTGTGACTGCAGTGTGGTTGGAGGCCAATAGAGGGCATTAGATAGATCATCTGGAACTGGAGTTAATGGTGCTTGGGAGCTGCCTGATATGGTTGCTGGGAACCAGACTCTGGTCCTCAGGAAGAACAACTACTATTCTTAACCAGTGAACCATCCCTCTAGTCCCTAACTTGAATTTTTAAAAATTTTGTGTGTCTGATGAGTGTTTTGACTGTGCATATATATGTGCATCATATGCGTAGAAGAGGGCATCACATCCCTTGGATTTGGAGTTATGGGTGACTGTGTGCCACCATGTAGTGCTGGAAACTAAACCCAGGTCCTCTGCAAAGAACAACAGATACTCTTAACTGCTAAGCCATCTCTCCAGCCTCAACCCTAGCTTGGATTCTTGATAATTTTTGAATGAGTTTTACCTGGCTTTTAAGAAATAATTTCAATTTGTTTTCAAATTTTAATTCTTTCCCCCAAAAGTTAATGGAGTTTCTTGGACTAACGAGACCCAGAGACAAAAAAGCCATACATTTAATTGTCGTATGTTGATGAAAACACATGATCTTTTGGAAGACATGAATGCCAGTCCTGAAACTCGCCAGAGATATGAAACAATGCAGTGCTTCGCCCTGTCCCAGCCTCGAGCTATGCTGGAAGAAGGGGAAGGTAGGAGTTCGGGACGCACTGTGTCTATCCCACCTCTTCTTACTGACGTGTGTCCTTGCTCGCCTGTTGATCGTGTGTAAACGGGAGTGTAATCTGACCCTTTGCTCCTTGTAGACTTGCAGTGCTGCATGATCTGTGTGGCCCGCCGAGTGACTACAGGGGAAAGGGCGTTCCCAGTGAGTCCTGAGAGCTTTATCACCAGGCATGACCTTTCAGGTAAGCCAGCCTTGTGTGCCCGCCCTTGGAAACTGTTCGGAAACTTCGTTCCTATTCCTGTAGGTTCTGTGTGTGCCTGAGTGCATGCGCCTGTCAGAGGAAACTCTTCTACCACGTGCTCCAAGCATGAAACAGGTCATCAGTAAGCACTTTCCCTGCCGAGGGCCAGCTTTCACCTGAGCCTGCGCTTATTATATGAATATAAAAGAATTCCACTAAAAACCTTGGCAATTGAATATAGTTGGTACTTAAAATTCCCCCAAATAAAAAATAAACAAATGTAAAGGCACTGGCCCCTTCTTCAAGTAGCACCTCCCCCCTCCCCCTCTTCTCCCCTCATTTGTTTGTTTTTGTTTTTCCAGACAGGGTCCCTCTCTGTAGCCCTGGCTGTCCTGGAACTCTGTAGACCAGGGCTGGCTTCTAACTCAGAGATCTGCCTGCCTCTGCCTCCCTAGTGCTGGGACTAAAGGTGTGTGTCACCACCGCCAGGCCAGATAGCACTTTCCAAAAACATTGATTTATGGAACTAGAGAAATGGCTCGGAGGTTCAGAGTGCTTCCTGCTTTTCCAAAGGACTCAGGTTCAGTTCCCAGCACCCATGCAGGGCAGATTACAACCACCTGTAACTCCAGCTCCAGGGAATCCAGTGTCCTTTTCTGGCCTCTGGGCACTTGCACAAACATGGCATACATTCACACACATACATACACATAGAAAATGAAAAAAATTAAAAATATGAAAGAAATTCATCCATCCATTCACACATACAATGCAGTGTGTGTGCACATGCCCCGTATTGTAGCTGGGAGGTCAGGGAACAATGTAGAGGAAGTATTTTGTGCTCTCCACCATGTAGGTCCTGGATATCAGCCTCAGATCATCAGGATTAGTGGCAATGTGCCTTTACATGTTGAACCATCTCTCCAGCCCCCAAAATAGCATTTTGTGTGAGAATTTAGTATTTCTTTTTTGTAACTGCAAACCCATTTTCTATACTGATACAAGTTTTCAAAAATACGTGAAAATCTAATAATGAGGGTAATTTATGTTTGTTATTATTTTTCATGCGGTTATGTTTTACCTAAATGCATGTCTGTGCACTGTGTGTGCCTGCCTGGTGCCTCTGAGGCCAGAAGATAGCATTGGATCTCAGAACTGGGGTTATAATGGTTGTGAGCTGCCTTGTAGGTGTTGGAACCCAGCCTGTGTTCCTCGAGGGCAGTCAGCACTTTTCACCTCTGAGCCATCTCTCCAGCCTGGAGAGTAATTCTTGTCATAAGCAGGAGGTTTGGTTTTTTTCTTTTTAAAAATTTTTATCTTTTTAAAAAAGGCAGGACCTCAGAATGGAACCCTTGACCTGGAACTCCTATTTAGAACTCCTGTCTCAGCCTCCTGAGTGCTGGGATCCCAGCTTTGATCTGCTCATTTTTGGCCACAGGAACCCTGAATTAAAGACCTTGGTTATTTGCTCCTTGCTGTCCACCTCAATTACTTTGTTGTGAGTGCTTTGCCTACATGTAGAATAAAGGGTTGGATCTGCTGTGAATAGAGTTACAGAGGGCTGTGAACTGCCATGTATGTGGGTGCTGGGAGTTGAACCTGGGTCCTCTTGAAGAGCAGCCAGTGCTCTTAGCAACTTTCCAGATACCACCCCGCCCCCTACCCTCTGTTTTTTTTTGTTTTTGTTTTTGTTTTTCAAGACAGGGTTTCTCTGTGTAGTTTTGGTGCCTGTCCTGGATCTCTCTCTGTAGACTAAGCTGGCCTTGAACTCACAGAGATCCACCTGGCTCTGCCTAGGATTAAAGGCATGTGCCACCACCACCCAGCCACACCCCCCTGTTTTTAAAGACTCATTGAACCTAATTTGTCTAGGCAGGCTGGCCAGCCTCTGAGCTTCCTTTCTCTGCCTGCTCAGTTCTGAGATTACAAGTTTGCAACACTCCACCTAGCTTCTTTTTGGGGTGCTGAGAATTGAACATGGGTCTTCATGGCACTTTAGTGACTGAGCTATCTATCTCCACCTCCCAATGACATACATTTTTATTTGTTATTTGGTCTTTCAGAATCAGTCCCTTGAGTGCTTACTCTCACTTTCTCTCTCTCTTTGATTGAGTTGTCTTGTTTTCTCCTAAATAACACTAAGTATAGCTAAATAAAGTTTCTTTAAGCACTTTGGTGACTTGCAGTTAAAAACAAACTCATTTCACCCAAGACTTTCCTGACTGCAAAGGCAACTCCTGGTCATTATAAAATTGCATCAAGAACGGTGGCATGCTTCTTACTGTTTCCCCTAGAACCAGATGGAGTACACCGTTCTGTTCCATAGCGGGACATGCAGACTGCGATCAGCTTCCTGCTGTGCTTTAAGGATGGAAGGCAGAGTTGAGATTCAACTCCTTTATCTCACTCTCAAGTGCTTGCCAGAGCTAAGCAGCAGTAGGTACTTGTGGGCAGGTTGAAATCTGTTATTTTTTATCTTTAATAGGAAAGGTTGTCAATATAGATACAAACTCACTCAGATCTTCCATGAGGCCTGGCTTTGAAGATACCATCCGAAGATGTATCCAGAAATTCTTCAGTATGAATGATGGGCAGTCATGGTCCCAGAAGCGTCACTATCAAGAAGGTAAAGGCATTTGGAGTTGATCTTGGTACTGGTGTTGGATGCTGTAAAGCACTCACTGTGTGGATAGCACTTGTCCTGTGGTTGTGGGAGAGGGAATGGTTTTTGAGCATAGCTGATTTATACTATATACAAGCATGTCCACATGGCTTATATATAAAACTTGGTAATTGAAGCACAATTCTCTCCTGTCTGTTTCTGTATGCTTTGGTCTAGTCTCAGATACCAGTAACAATATGCTTTTCCCCAATAGCTTATATTCATGGCCATGCAGAGACCCCAGTGTATCGCTTCTCATTGGCGGATGGAACTATTGTGAGTGCACAGACGAAAAGCAAACTCTTGCGAAATTCTGTAACGAATGATCGTCATGGCTTCGTCTCGACCCACTTTCTTCAGAGGTGATGACACTAAGTGCACCCACGTCCTCAGGATGCTTTGCTGTTGATATGCAAAGGGAGAAAAGTCAGGAAAGTTGTTGGATTTGGTGAAGTTTATAGATTCTCAGAAGTTTTCTTTAAGGGTTTTTTTTTTTTTTTTATCTAAAGTTCACATTTTCCACTAAATAATTGACTCCTGGGTAAGGTCAGGGTGTGGGTTGTGGGGCATAGGGTGAAGGTTGTGGATTATAGTGGATACCTTGTTAGCTTTTATTTCTAGTGAGGTATTTATAAAATAAAGGGTAATAATCATTGCTGTTATTAATGGTAAAAGTTAACTGCATAGAAAGGAAGAATCCTTTGATTGTGTGGGCAGCTGTAGTGAGTCCTCAGAGGCTGCAGTGCCATGGCTGATTCACTCATTTAAACTGTTAGGGGTTAGAGATAGATGGTAGCTCAGCTGGTAAAATGCTTGCCTTGCATGAAGCCCCAGGTTCGATCCCTAGCATAGTGTGAACTGGGTATGGTGATGGACTCCTGTGATTCCCAGCACTTGGGGATGGAGGCGGGAAGAGAAGTTTAAGGAAAGCTTTGGCTTCATAGTGAAATCAAAGCAACCCTAGGCTGCATGAGACCCACTTCAAAACAAACAAAACAACAACAACAACAAGAAACCCAAACAACCCCCAGACTCAGGCCTGGTGGTATAGACTTGTAATCAATCCTAGCTTCATGGGAGGCTGAGGGAGGCAACAGGATCTCAAGTTCTGACTGAGTTAATGAATGCTTTCAAGGCCAACCTCGGTAACTTAGTGAGATACTCTCTCAAAATAATAAGTGGATTTTGGGGAAAAAACAAAAACAAAAACAAAAACAAAAAAAACAGGACAAGTAGCGGCTAGAGAGATGGCTCAGTTATTAAGACCACTT